>BQNB010027031.1:0-44813 GCA_026074375.1 Tanacetum coccineum
TAAATACTCGCGAGGATTTTTAAAATTGACGATTTTATTAAAAATCGCTTAAGAAGATAAAATAAATAATTAAAATTTCTAGATTTAACTGTTAATTTAAATTAAGTAGTGACCTTAAAATACGGGGTTTCACAAATTCCATCTAGAAATTTATGACAACTTCCACGTTACGCTCAAAACTTGGAGGTCGAATCCAAAAGTTCAAACCAAGAACCCTTATAACATATATAAGCTTCTCCCATTACTAAAAAGTTAACACCATCGCCCAAATAACAAGAAATCATGTTCTGTCTGTTTTCAGACAATAGTGCGACCTATGGATCCTCCATAAGGGAGACCTGTCTTTGATTTAGGTAGATCCGTCCGTAGTCATCAAATTTGAATATATTCCTTTTGTCATTTTTACAGTTGTCTAAGGTCTAACAAACATGTAACTAACCTTTAGAACATCATAATTTCTACAATGGAATATTCACGATATCTATTGAGGTAAATAACCTTAATTATATTATTTTCAAAAAGAATATGCAAAGGTGCATTCTTAGAATGCTTTAATGTAGCATACTCTACATTGTCACACTTAAGTATACTCCTAAGATCTAGAAGACTCAATCATGTTTTAACTCATAAAATCTTGCTTGCTCTCTCATTAAACCCTAGAATTATAAACACATTGATTAGGATTTTGAGAACCCAAATTGAAACATATTAGTTGAGTCATATTAGACCAAGTATTAGTGGTCAATGCAAATTTCATCTTTGCTACATTTCATTAGGCAAATGCAGGAATTCTACTTTATTTTAAAATGAGAATGACTACTGGAAAATCTATTGCACTGGAAAATCTATTTAACCTAACGGTTGAATTGCTTTCGGGAAGGAAGTTAGGTTCGTGGTATAACCCATAAAAATGTTCGTGTTTAGCCTCAATTGAGCACCACTAGTGATAGTCTCATATTCATTCTCTAACTTGATTAAATGGCTCTTTCTAAATATGCCTAATGTTAGTTTACATTAATGAACTTTGTATTTCATTAGGATTGCTTATTAGTCAAGTAATAACTAAGATTCTCTTTAGTCGATCTAGACTACTTGCACATCGCATACATATTTTTGTGATTTCAAAATGTTAACTTGTCCTCGTGAAATATGATTATACTATCTTCATGCTAGTTTGATAATCAATGATTACTTGCTTAATTGTTGAATGTATAATTATTTATACGGCTTTGTTTTTGGTTAGCAATCTCTCTCGGTTTTAATATCTTTAAAGTTTTACATATATGATACGTGTTATTAAATGCTAAATGGCAACATGTTTGGTATGATATATATATGTGTGACGTAATTATTGTTTTATGTGCGGCAGGTTTATATGATCAACGTGTCCGTCACTTGTGTCGACGACACACTGTATCATTAGGTCCGCATGTCTAGGTAAACATATAGACGTCACATAATATCGTACATCAATATCTTTGATTATTATGATTAATATGCTTAAGTGACTTAGTGTCATTTACATGTGTCATTTGCATTTAGAGTATTGCATCGTGCCACTAAGATTTATCGAGTACACATACATAATCGTCTTAATACATAATGTTTGTATCTCATTAGGGAGTGCAACACTAAGCAAGTAAAAGAATAGGGTTTCTTCCCTTAGTTAATCTAGACAAACTACACCTCACATATGTGCTTTGATGTTTCATGATAATAACTTGATCTGATGTAATGCAATTATATGCCTTTATGATTATCTCTATGCTCAAGGTTTATATGCTTAGCTATTGAATGTATGTCTATATAAATTTGTTTATTCTTTTCTAGTAATTAGGATAAAATATCTCTTAGTTTATCTAGATGAAACATGATGCTAAATTCTAACATGTTTTACATGACAATTACAATTAAAACTATCATGTCTTGAATGTATATGACTTATGTGTTAGTTATGTACCTACATTATATTCGATGTAAAACAATTAACTTATAGATATCATATAGTCTTACATATCAATCACGTTGATTAGTATGTTGATACATGATTATATAAACTTGCAGCCTTAAATCTTATATGTCCGTATCACCTAGTATAATATTCCCACTAAATTATTTTTTTTTTCCTCGCATTCACGTCACAAATCTAATGATTTTAGTTTAGATCACTTTGATTCTTTTCTTTACGAAATACGTTTTCCGTCCCTCATCGTCAACGGTCATATACTCAAAACACCCCATAGTAACTCGTTCCTACTCCTTTGTTACTATATCAACCATCTCATATCTTTAGGGATCCAATCCTTAACCATGAATGATTATATCACTCATTTTTCATACCTAACTAATTACACGAAAACCTAAATTACACCTCTACCACTATATAGATAGCTAATATCTTTTCTCTACCATATCCGCTACCACCTTTAAGATAACCTCATACCTCATCATGTGATTGTTCTATGAACATTAGCAATACTTGAGAAGAGCTATGTAACTTCACAGTTGAAGAGCATCGTATGCTAATCATCATCCCACTTGACATTGTCAAGCTTAGCGGTTTCATCATCGTTTGTTTTGTTCTTTATTTATTTTTATTATTTAACATGTTATGTCCGGATAAGCACGAATTAAGTGGGAGGGAAAACACACTCGTTCACATTTAGTCTTTCACCTAACATTCTTAAGAACTCACAAATGTGGTTCTTATTCCTTAGAAACTGATTCAAGCGAACCTTTACCCTACACACTCATTTCTTGCTCCTTCACACATGTACACCTCATTCACATAAACCAAATTGGTGACCAGGATCGTAACTTGGCTCTTACCCTAACTTCACTATTAGGACTAATACCTCCTCAAATAAGAACATTCATTTCATTTTCCACAACACAAGTACACCTCCTTCATATAAACCGATTTGGTTCTAGTCTTCTACCCTAACATCACTATCTAGCATCAATACCTCTTCTTGATAAGAGCTTTGAATATTAGCCTAGTTACTAAAACTGATCAACCCTTGCGTCAACCATCACTCAAAAATCCCATTACTACACTTCACTCTTGATTATGAAAGAACCTTTGACCTGTATGTCGATCATACACAAACCCTACACTATAAACTCACCCTTAATAGTGTACTACATTCCACATAACCAAATCTCGCATAAAACACTTCAACCATACACTCAAACCTTACAACTATATCTTACTCTTGATAGTAATATTTAGTTCGGCAAACATCAATCCTCACAAACATAATACTCAAAACATATAACTATACAATCTTTACTATCTTCACTTGAAGAACATCATCACCCTAACCAACAAATTTTGGTCCTCACTTGCAAACTCCCGTGCCAAATAAATTATCTCCTCAAGAACATTCCACACTTATCCAATAACCATTACAAGTGATCCTTTCATTTTTTTTCCATAATTGAGTCTTTTAGTTTGTTTCCACTTACTAGCAAGTGAAGAACATAAAGAAGATATTCAATCTTCAAGTGTTATTGAGTCACCACATTGTTGTGTCTTTCATTTTTCTTTCACTATGAAAGAACTACCACCTCGTCTCACATATCTACCTTTGTTAATATTGACAACCAAACACATGCAACCCAATCACTCGTGTCATCGTTAGTGCAAACGATATATTATTCTAAACCGTCCTTATCAACCTTATCTCAACACCTTCCCTCTTTGTTCTCGCTCATCCTTCACCACTTTCCATTATATGAAATTGTTTTTATTTACTTCTAGGTGCATATCATTTTTCACTATTTATTCTTGTCATAATATAACTACTTTCGAGTATATATTTTTGACATGACGTGTTAAAATATTATTGACATCATTTTACTTTTATATGTCATAATAATTATTTTATAATAATTAATATTTTTCTTTCCTCTAAGAACATACTTGGAGTATGTCTTCTTAACAAATCATCCTTATCGTCAACATTTAGTTCGACCCAAACTCTTACAAAAATGTTTTTCCTAAAACACCCCACATATGAAAAGCACACATAGTGCTTAACAAACAAACTTTGAGGATTTAAGAATCTCTCAATACAACCTTTGACGAAAGTCTATCCGAAATCAAATCATTATCTTTGGTAGATAATCATTTCTTAAGGAACATGTCGTTCTAAAAACGATAGTACTCCTTATCCGAATGACATCTTGGATGAAGTCGTTCTCATAACAACGGTGTGTCAGACCATAAACAAATTATGTTCACTATAACACCCCGTGTTTTAGGGTCATTGACGTCGTCAATAAATTCACAATGTATCTTTTGTATTGTACGCGTTTGCTTTTAAATCGTAAACGTTAAGCTAAATCGCGTAGGCTAAAAATTAGCGTTCAATGTAAACGGGCATCAAACAATTAAATGTTTACATCAAGCAAGGGTTAAGTAATTATTTTGAGGATAATTATTAACATTGTTCAATTTATTTTTATTGGTTGCGTAAATTTATTACGTTTCGCGATAGAGTACGTTTAGGCATACCCGGAACCACGTTAATTAATCTACGCTTCAACAAATGCTTATTTTTATTTTCAATGACCAAAGTTTATAAAATTTATCCATGGTTATATCATATGGGACGCCCCATATACAAGAAATAAGCAAGACACATATGAATTACAAGACTTACACTTTAATAAAAGAAACTACAAGTATACATTCACATCTTTTATTTTTACCAAGACATATGACAAGTAAAATATCTAGTAGACACACTTCCACAAATTCATGGGATGATCTCAACTATTTGAGGACATAGAAACATATAAGGCATGGACATGGAAGAGTTAGTGAAGACTTATAAGCATGACTAGTGGTTTTGACCACTAGTCACACCTTTTTGCCCATGCCCCCCCCCTTTGAAAGTCTTTATGGTCTTGTTCACCACCTTTTTGACTAATCTATATCTTATATACATGTATTCTAGTGAGAGATAGCATTCACTTCACATAACACTTAACAAAAAGTTCAACTTTTCCTCCCTTTCTCTCCTTATCAACCCACAACATCAAACACCCACCTTACTCAATCCATACCTTCATTTTATAAGACCATGCAAGCATACACACATCATTCCTAAGATATACTAAGGTGTTTGCAAGCCTTGGTTAACCATTTACAAGTATTAAAGTAAGATTAGGGTTTTCAACCTAATCTAGGGTTTTCATCTCTTGCAAGCTTTGGTTTTTAATCTAAACAAGGGTTTAGATTATATTTCTCATCATCATACATCATAATAAAGTCAACTAAAATCCTTCATGTTCTTACATTTATCATTATATGCATATGTTAGTCTATATAGCAAAAATCACCATTTAGGGCTTTTAAACATATAATAAGAGTTTCAACTTGTGATTTTGTACACTTTTACATATGTTATAATGTTGTTAATATTATGATATAATGTAAGTATAAGTGATGCACTATGTTGGTTAAGAATAAAAATGTATATGTACAAAGTAGGGTTTTTAAAGTACTTAAGGAAAGTTACGTTTTCATGTGATGTTAATAACTTGTAAATCTTGTTATCATGGACATATGGATAAAGGGTGAACTAAGTACATTATTATATGTATCACATAGTATATAAAGAGTATTGGAAGACTTGTGATAAATTACTAAATAGGAAAGTACAAAAATCAAGTTTACAACATGTTTTTATGAAAAAATTCCAAACTTTCTGTTTGGATTCGACACATAACCTAGTCATATTATGTTTTTATAAGATAATACGTCTCTTGAGGATTCCAAAAAGTTAAGAAACTTGAAAAACGGATTAATAACGAAAAAGATACGCTAATTACGAGTTATAGGTTAATTAATCGGGTTTATAAAATAACTTTTATAAAAATTATACAAAACAGAAAGTTTGATGTTTTTAACAGATTATACACATTTCTAGGATTCTAAAATGATAAGAAGCATAATTTTTTGATTAAAAACGAAGGAGTTATGAATAACGCGAGTTTATATACTTAAAATGTATAAAAATACTTTTATAAAACCATTTTTATAAAAGTTACTGTTCATGACAGAAACATTTATTTTTGTAAATCTCATAAATAAATAGAACTTTCAATTACGAGAAGGTGCTCGAAAGAATCGCTAAAAATAGAGCTTTAACGAATAAAATACGACGTTTATGGGTTTTACGATAACTTAAACTATAAAAATAACTTTATAATTGGCGTGAACAGTAAAAAGTACTATTCATCAGGGGACTAAAAATATGAAAATGTCAAATTATGATAACTCGTCCTAATACGAAAGTGTGGGCATAAGAAACGTCAAAATCGGGCTTAAAACGCGAAAGTTACGCCAGTTTTACTAAAACGGTAATTATAAACGTTTTTACCTATTAAACACAATTTTACCAAAACAATTAGATGGTGATGTTGCTATGTAGAATTGTATATGGTAGATGTTAATTATCATTCTTAGTACTTATACGACCTTAAATTAAATAGGTTGCATCTAACGATTTACGTGACGCAATATTTGTGATATACCTGATATTCGCTCACTCAAGGTGAGTTCATAGCCCCATGTTTTACATGCTTTTGTTTTATAAGTTTTTAGGGTGAGAAACATGCAATGTTTTACAACCAGACACAAGTGGATACTTTTACATTATGATTATGTGTTGTCTAAGTAGCGATAACCCTATCTGAGCCCATTATCATGAACTGTCAATTATTGGATTGTGAGCGCGAATGTTATGAATAGATCTATTGGGATTGACATCCCCGTTCAGGTGATTAGCTATCACTGGGCAAACGAACGTATACCATGTCGAACATAGGATGTTGCGGGTTAGAACATCATCACGGGCAATGTAGGCCATTTATATGGTATTCATTTATGTCGAGCTTCAGTGTCATGAGCTTAGGGCAACGTAATTACATTTATATGATGTCTGCATCTGTTGCATTATCATACACTTGGGAAATCTTATGGTCCTACAATATATGATTTATCAAACCTATGAATTCACCAACATTATTGTTGACGTTTTAAAGCAATGTTTTTCAGGAGATCAGTAAGCATAAGGTGCCAAGGATACATTGGTGATTTTGTTTTGGGATGTCATGCTAAAGATATGGTTGCATTATGTTTTGGGAAACTCATGTGTTGGGAACCGGTATCTTTGTAATAATAACAATGAACAAGTCAAAGCTTTGAGCTATTTGTATCAAACATTTGTTAAATCCAATGTATCAGTTTTAAAACGACTTTTTGGTCGTTCTATATATATCTTGTATTATTGATCTGAGAAGTAACACGCCCCGGACCCTTATTCCGCTGCGACCTAATTTGGGGGTGTTACAAGCATACTATGCTTTAACTTTTGTCTTGAGCTCGTAGTCTTTAACTTCAATCATTAACTTATGAATTGATGTAGTGATCATTGACTTTAGGCTTGAGCTTGTTCCTTTATCTTGACTTGTATGTGATAATGTGATCTTGAACACCTTGAGATCATTAACCAAGCATAATCTCGTTTCGCCCTCTTGTAAACTTTGCCATCTTGTGAACTTGTAACTTCTGGACCGACATGCTCAAATCTTTCTTGAAATGTTAACTTGAAAAGATTTAATAATGCATCCTTCTTGAAGTTATTTATCTTTAACACTTCATCACTTGTAGAAAGACGTTCGGTATCAGAGTGATGGAAACGTCTTTGAAATTCTTTGACTTTAATACTTTGTCACTTCAAGAAAGACGTACGGTATCAGAGTAGCGGAAGTCTTGAAACATGTACTTGAGCTTTCATGATGTCTTTATGTTTGTCGGTCGGGTATGAGCATGTGGCTATGAATCTATGAGTCAGCTAGAACCAGGTACCTCCATGTCCATCTTTATATATTCCTGAAATAAAACAGTTAGCAATAAATCTGGGGGACGAATATGGCTTTGTCATTCGCCCGCGTTTGGTTGGAGTAACCTTCGAATCCGTAAGGATCGACCTGTGATCAGGTAGATTCAATTTAAGAAGAATCTCTTTGGCAGAATTTCCAGCTTTAGTATTGAATCTCTCTAACACATATGTATTAGATTCATCGTACTCAGCATGTTCTCATTATCGAAACGTCTCAAAGCAGACAACACGATAAAAGTGAACCATCGAGTTACTATCTCACTGATTGAAATAAAAAATTGATTTGAAAATCAATCGACGTATCCTTTGCTAAAGTGGTTTTGTGTCACATCGAGAGTGTTAATCATTTCAAAAATTCATAATCAATCGTTAATTCAAAATCTAGAACAAGTTTGATTCTTAAAGAATCGCACCATCGTTTCTTTCTAGTTGTCACAAGTTTGATTCATATAGAATCGCACAAGTCACCTACCATGAGCTTGTTTGATGTTGGCTCAAGTAGGATTTCCATCTTCATTGTGAATACTTAAGTATCACTCGGATGTTCTGGCAAAATCACAAGGATAATGCGTAGGACTCTATATAAGTTATTCACATTGTGTGACTTAGCAAGCATAATTTTGACAAGTGTCCTAATGAGATTTATGGACGATCTCTTTTGGCTCTAGACTCGATAGTGCACTTTTATTTTAGTGATCGGAGGCTGGAGCAGACTGCCACCTTTTCAATATCAACTAACTCAGAGTGAGAAAGTTGATAGAAATGCGTGTAATCTCCGTGAGAAATGAAACAAGAGTCTGTTGAGAGACCTTGAGTGGCTAGGGAGGGTTGTGCATAGCGTCACTGGGTCCATGACTGTCTTCAATGTCAGACAACAACTTAGTGTTTCTGACAGTTTATGTATTGACCCGGTTTCTGCCTAAGTGTATGGAGGGCTTCTTTCTTTTCACCCTTTATCCTTACATTTCTTTTTCATTCTTCAACCCCTTCAATGCTTACTGAGACTTCATAACTAACACCTTGTTGGGTTTGTTCCAGTGTTAGCTCCATCTCAGTCGGCATTATTCCTGATTCTCACTTTTTCTCCTTTTGTATCATACCTAAGGACTTCTACACTATCTAGTGGATATCCCTAGGTAGATCCCTCCGGTTCTGGCTGGATCATGGGATTTGAATACATATGCCTAACCACCTTATAACTCCATAAATTTAAGTACATGGTTGGTCTTTTGGGTATTCCATCACAATCCTTCCAAAAACATTAAAAAAGTTCAATCAAAGTGTTTGATATAAATATCAAAAGATTTACACTTTGAAAGTTTTTCATCATCACTAAAAACTCCCCCTTAACATGTGAACCGTAATCGTAGTACATGCTAAGTGTAGAGTGCATTGAGTCCATTTTATATGATCAAATTTCAATACAAGTTAGGTTCATTTTAATCATAGTTTAATCACATTTTCTCCCCTTATCTAAAATGTTAATCCCTTAATATTTTGGATATCAATTGATTAAACGTTCGGGGATAAAATATTACACAATATCTATTAGGAACATTTTAATGCTCCCCCTTAATATTTGAGGGTATATAAGACAGTGCTGAGTACAATCATTTGAAATTTTTTGAATTTACTAAGAAATTCTTAAAATTTTATACTCGAGCACTCCTTAATTTTACCATAAAGTCTACACTACATATATACAAATTCACAAGTTTTTTATTATGTACTAGGTATGACTGTTATGATGAGGACATCATATGATAAATCATATGGTTCTTTCCAGCAGCCGAAGGTCTCCCCCGTACAGTCTCCCACCAATGAATTTTTCCAGGCTCCTCATTAACCTTTTTTTCTTGAGTTGTCGATTAATAGCCTGGATCATAGCTCCTGCTCTTTCCCTATCTACATTTCTTAAGACTGTATGCGGCAACTACTCCATCTGGATTCACTTCAGAATATCATCAAGAGCAGACCGAACATCGTTGAGTGTACCGTCACTAAATTTGTGGAGTTCATCAATACGCATCAATCTATTCTTCTTGTCTTTATTCTGGTATATGAAACCTTTAGGATTGGAGTATGTTATATATGCTAACTTTCGTTTTAGATCTGATCTGTACTTATCTAGCCTTGTGAGGTTGAGCTTCTTTTGATAGCTTTCGACACCTAATTGAAGATCTTCCACACGCCTTCTGATGACAATGCTTCTTGTAAACATTCGCAGTGAGACACCCAAAGCAAGATGTTCCTCAACGTTGAGATTTCTCAGCTTGCCTTGAACAAGAAGAAGTAGCATGTCTTCGATGTCTTGAAGGCGAAGTCTGTTGTAGTCGCCTTCTCTGAATATGTACAGCTTGTCGTCATCTCTACGAACAGTGATCCATTCCAAATGTTTGTAATTGTGCCATTCGACAATCGTAAGCTTCTTAATTCTAATAATTTTGTTTTTAGAGTAAACATCACGAGCAGATTCCCTGTTGATAGTGTATCTATAGAATTGTTGACGTTTTTGCCCCCAGTGAGAGATGCCCCAGAGTGCATGTTTGTCGTAGACAATCGGCACTTGACTCCACATGGTGTTTGGGACCAAGTCTTCAATCCATTTGATGTGTCCATAATCTGCAGCCTTTGTCTTCGTCACTGAAGTAGCATAAGTTGGGCTTGAGACTTCACCACTTAAATACGCAAGGTCGTTGTTGATGAAGTGATCAAATGGTATTACTCGACGACCTTATGAATTAGGTATCAATGGTGAGGTGTTGCACAGATCATGTAGATATTGTTGTCCTTTGGGGTTGTTCTAGTCTAGTTGATCAGTAGTTGCTTTGCAGACTTTTTCAAGGAAATATTCAAGTTCCACCAGACTCTTGCACGAACCTTTCATTAACTCAAATGTTAGACCGGCTAATAGTTCTAGAGTCAGAGTATCAACTTTGAGCCGATTCAACACGAATGCTGAGAAGTCTAAAGGAGTGTCTATCAGTTCATTAAATGACTCACGAGGATATTCATTCTGAGCTAAAGTGCTTACCCAAGGTTGAACTGGTCCATGTTTAGCAGGCAAAGTCTTGTTCCAATCACGGTTAGGAGTTTGAGGTTATGTTGGTTTCTGAATCCAATCAGGATGCTGAGTGGTCTCATCAATAGGTTGATCTTCAGTAAATCCTGTATCAAACTCCTGATGTGCGGGTTCTTCCAAGTCTTCGTCAGCGTGTATTGGTTCCTCTGCTTGAGCATACTTACCAGTAGACGTTTGATGAGATTTGGACCCTTCTTTAGACTTGTCAGTTGACTTGGAAGTCTTCTCCTTTGTTGCACTAGTTGACTCAGGTTCTTTTTCAGCTCTTCTTCTCTTGAACCCCCGGTTTGATCCAGTAGAGGGTTCTTCATCTTTATCCTCATCATTTCGACGTCTTTTAAGCGTGACAGTATCTCCATATGATGCAAGAATGTATTTGTCAGATTCATAAGCGTTAACCAATGCTTTGTAGAGATTCTTCTGTTGAACTGATCTATCAATTGACTTGTTATTCTCTATTTTGTCTATGAGAATTTTCTTCAGCTCAAGTTCAGATAGATTAGCTGCTATAGCATGTGATTTCTTAGCTTCATTGAATAAACGAATCAGAACTTCAGCTTCAAGTTATTCATTTACTGACTTCTCAATTCTCGACAAAATCTTGGTGACTTGCTCCTTAACTTGCACTTTGACTTGCTCTTTGATGATCTTCTTTATATTTTCATCAAGTTTATTGATGAAGTCTTCATTTTTCAGCTTAAGCTTCGTCTCTAAGTCTGTCTGACTATAGTTGCACAGCTGTTTTTATGGCTTCATTCATTTTGTTGGCAAGGTACGTATCAACAATACCAGGAATTGACGAAACAGCTTCAACAAATAAGTTTGTTTGCTTGAATTCCAAGAAGTCGTCTTCTAAAGCTTTTACTTTATCTTCAAACTTGAATAAGGAACCAAAGGTTGGAAGATTTTGTAGTGAGGTACTTGGAACAATTGTTGGTGTGGGAATTCGTGTTTGTTGCCGAGGTTGAGCGAGAGGAATGGGTGGAGGAGGAAGTGTTGTTACAGATGAAGGAGGCATTTCAACATTCGTAGTGATGGGAACATCTACCAGAGAAGTTGACTCAGTGTTCAGATTAAGAATGGAGTCAATACCTGTATCCATATTAGGGTTGAGCATGTTGGAAATGAAGCCTGATGATACAGAAGAACTCTGTTGTTGAACTTCAGGAGTGACAGGTGTTATTATCACATGAGTATCTTATATGACTTGAGTACCTTGAATATTAGTCTATAGAGCATCTGTCATTTCAGTATCTCTTCTTTCCAGATTGACGTTCACGTCCCTGTACAATTCATTCACTTCTTCCTCTTCATTTGTCTCCTCTTCATCCAATTCTTTTCCCTTAACATTGTCTCCTTGAGTTACTTCATCATATGTTTCATCATCAGTGGATTCAAAATGAGAAGTTGTTTGTACCCTCATATCAGAACCCTCTTCTTTTTTATCTTCTTCATTTTGTCTTTCTTCTTCATCATGAGTGGAAAACTTGGGATGAACAAAGTCATCACCATCATTGTCTGATTCAGTCTGCTCATTATCATCATCTTGACCATCATCATCTACATTTTCAGCATCGTCATCATCGTCTTTATTTATGCTTACTTCATCATCATCGTCCTCGTCACTGGTCTTCCAAGAAATCTGTTCATCTTCAGATCCATATTTAGGTACATCGGGAACCCCTGGTGAAACATCATTTCCTTCATCTGCACCTGAACCACTGGCGTGAGAGCTATGAAATTGTGTCTTGCTTCTTTTGGTAACAATCTTCATTTGTTCAGCCTCAGACAATGCAATTTCTGATAAAGTCTCTAATCCTTGAGCAGGTTGCTTCTTCTTTCCTATTTTAGCTACCTTAGCTGTAGCTTTGAGTCTTTTACCTGGAGAAGCTGTAGGGCTTGATCAGTCTTCTCCCTGGTTGATCTCCATACATACTTTGGTTCTAGAATCACCTTCCCAGTAGCAAAATCATGGTAAGTCTTGTACGCCTCCGACTCCTTCATAGCTTGATTGGTTAGAGTATCAGGAATTACAGCACTGTACTTTTGAACAGTTTCATGTTTGGGGATGTATCTCATTGTAGTGAGAATAGGGTCATTATTAGCCATGTGCCAGTCCACCTTGTTTCTTCTTGGAATTGATTGATCTTTTGACATGAAGTGGTTGATAATAACTTTGGTGAATCTTGGATAGTACATGTCTTTGTTCTTCTTTGCCACCTTGTTCTTGATTTGATAAACTAGGTCTTCTCATAGAAGGTAGACATAATCATCCTTCTTCTGGTTATACATACCCCAAATGATTTGAGCCCGAGAGAGACGAAGTAGATCGAGTCCAGTTGCTTTACCACTGAGACATTTGTTGATGATGGTTCCGAATGTTCTCCAAGGTTGATATAGAGTATCAACCTTGACATCAGAGAGTGACTTGATATCTCCAGGGTAACCAAGTTCTCTTATGAAAGCAAGTATTTCCTCTTCAAATGGAGGATCTTCAAACTTCTGGCCAGGAAGATTTGGGCAAATCTGGAGCATATCTCTAAAAGTTTCCAGATCAAAAGAGTAATTCTTTTTGTTCATCTTGAATTTGATGCAGTGCTTGTGATAGGAAACAGTAGCCCAGAATTCATGCATGTAGATGGCAGGAACACTTGCAGAGATCAAGAACGCTTGATAAAACGATGTAAGAGAAAGAACATCCAAAGCAACTTGAAAAGTGGGTTCCTTGGGCTTGAATGTAGTGCTCAATCTGTAGTTACAATTCCCAATCCTTAGACGTTGTTCTCGTGGAACAAGAGCATCGTCAAGGGCTTGCTGTTGTTCTTTTGTGATACTCATGATTCTGCTAAGAAAGAGTCAATACAGTTTATATATATAACCAAGTTTATATAAGACACTATAGAGACCTTTTCACGCTATGGTACTTAAGGCATGCAACACATTTAGAGAACTAATCATGGAAAGGGTTAACTTAATTTTGGCTTAATGGGTTATGTCACCTATGTAACATTATTAGACTATCTAGGAATCTAGTTCATTCTAACTAGTAGGGATTTAGATTACCTAAGTCTTGTTTTAGTTACACTAGTTAAGCCAATTTTAACTTGATTAGATTTCAAAGATAACCAATTTTAAATTTGCTACCTAACACAAGATTTAAGTCACCTCTTGATTAGATCTTAAGTGTTTATGACATTAAGCCTTTTGTTTCCTTTGGTTAATAGAGAGAAAAACTGCGCATTCGGTTCAAGCAAAAACTGTAAATCCGGTCACTATTAAGAAACTGCTAGTTTGGTCACTATTAGGAAACTGCAAATTCGATCACTATTATGAAACTGCGAGTTCGGTCACTTTAGGGGATCTGCGAGTTCGGTCACTTAAGGGAACTACGAGTTCAGTCAAAAGTACTAACTGCGAGTTCGGTTCCAACAAGAAACTGCGTGTCCGGTTAAAGCTAAGACCCTGCGAGTCTGGCTAGGTCTAAAACTGCGAATCCGGTTAATAATAAAACTGCCAATTAGATTTATATTATCAATTGCGAATCCGGTTAAAAACACAAGTGATTCACGAACATGTTATAACTTCAAAGTTCAAACATATAGCATCATGGTATTCACCTTAACATTGTTTTGCATCTCATAGTCACAAATTTATCAATTAATGATTCAAACAAGCAAGATTTTTATAACATTTAAAATTACCCATGAACATACACTTAAGATTTGGATATTAGATCACAAACTTAATCATATAAGCATATAAAGCATGTCATTCACAAAACCCATAAACTTTTCTCATTAAAACTCAAGAACACATATTTTCGACACATAACATCAAGCAAATCTAACGCATATCACATCTTTATTAAAAACTGCTATACACGAACCATTAACACCCTAATGTGAACAACACCCCTCAATCAATTTGAGTTTTCACACAGTTTTAATTTTGAAGAACCATAATTTGATTTTTAGATTTTTCGATCTTAAAACCATGTAAAAATGAAATTCATTCGAGATGTAGTATCATAAGGGTGTAAGGATCAATGTCTTTGTTATACCTTAAGCATGAAATTGATTGAAAATGGCGTTGGAGAAGATGACGATCGAGTGAGGGTTTTGAGAGAGAAAAAGTATAAGTGTGGTGTGTGTGTGAGTGAAAACAGGTAGGGGGTGGAGGTGTTATAAAATATTTTATGTTTTTGACACTTCTGCCCCCTAAAGTTTGAGATCTTTTTCACTTTTCAATTATAAGTTTATTTAGGCATTTTAAGTTATCACATTGGCACAAATAGTCCTTGTAGTTTTAACTAGCATACCTAACAACTTAAATTTGCTCATATTCTCTCTAAAGGCATAAACAAATAACATTTAAGGCACACATAAGCTAAACTTAATTAACTTTCCTTAAAAAATGATATTCTGTTATTCTTTAAAAAATGTTTATTCCTTTTTTATCAAATGACTTTCTGAAGAAGATATTTGACATTTTCTCCCCCTCAAACAATAACCCGTTTTCTATTTAAAGAGCTGTAGTCGTTGTTTGAGAAGTCGAATGTCTTTGAAAAGCATTTTCTGATGACAAAATGTTTTATTTTTGAAAATCAAACACCATGAAATAAGATTTCTCTTATTTTAACACATAAGCGCACTGACACGTACACTTATGGAATATAGGAAGCACGGGTTGTGTTGCAAAGTAAACACAAGCCTTTGCATGGTCATAAAGTAGACCATGCCCGAGAATAAATTCCTATATGAAGAACATTGTTATCACTTCATCAACTTCATCAAATAACATACATCAATTATAAGTTTATTTGAAGTTGATTGTTCTTCGTTGTTTATGAAATAAAGGTCGTTCTCAGCTTGCTCTTTTATGAAGTGGAATCTGATGTCAATATGTTTTGATCGAGAATGTTGAACATTGTTGCATCATAAGGCAATAACGCTTTTGTTATCACAGTACATTGGAATTTTATTGAATCCAAGGCCATAGTCGGTAAGCTGCGATCTCATCCAAATGACTTGAGCACAACAGCCAGACAAGGCTATATATTTAGCTTCCGTACTAGATATCGCAGCGCTTTTCTGCCTTTTTGATGACCAACTAACAAGTCTGTCTCCCAATAATTGCATACATCCAGATGTACTTCGTCTAATATCTTGGCAACCCGCATGATCAGCATCTGCATAAGCTGTAAGAGCAGTAGAACAATCCTTTGGATACTAGAGTCCCTTATTTACGGTTCCTCTTAGGTATTTAAAGATTCTTTTTACAGCATGTAAGTGATTTTCGGTAGGCTTTGCCTGATACCGGGCACACATGCATACATCAAATGTTAGGTCTGGTCTACTGGCTATGAGATACATAAGGGTGCCCACCATTCCACGATAGTGTGTTGGGTCAACGGCTTTCCCTTGTGTATCTTCATCCAGTTTGGATTTCTCCACCATGGGAGTATCCATAGGGTCACTAGATTCCATACCATATTTTTTCAAAGATTCTAAAGCATATTTAGACTGGTTTATGAAGATGACTCTGGGACTTTGTGAAATCTATAGTCCTAGAAAAAATGATATTTTACCCATCATCGACATCTTAAACTTTGAACATATTATTTTTGAAAATTGGTCACATAGTTCAGGTGTAGTAGACGCAAAGATTACATCATCAACATAAATTTATACCAGGAGAATATCTTTGCCTTATCTTCTGATGAACAGTGTGAGATCCACAATTCTTTTAGAGAATTTCTGAGAGAGTAGAAACTTCGAAAATAGATCGTACCACGCGTGAGGAGCTTGTTTCAACCCATCTAGAGCCTTCTTAAGCTTGTACACATGATTCGGATTGTCTTGATCTACAAACCTGTCCGGTTGTGATAGAACTAAAACACGTGATAGTTCTTGGATCATTTATAACTCGAGGGTGTTTAGACCTCATATAGGATCATGATAACAAAGACAATAACATGCAGCGGAATAAGAACAAATCAAAGTTATCATAACAAGGTTTTTCTTTATCAACACTCTAAGCCCCAATATTATTTGCTCAGACTAATACAGTTACATCAATGAACTGTAACAGGATCAAGTTACCTTGACCTTGAGGCTAATACTAACTAATCTAGGCGTCTACATTAGAGAACTCACGCCTAGACACACACACACTTTACTGTTTGGTGCACTTTGGAACACACGAATTGGACACCTAAACCTAATAACCTGTATCTCTTTATATAATAGAGATATTATTTTTTACAAAGGATAAGTATTAGGAAACAACTAAATCTTCCTAACTTTCATAATAATCTTCTGTAATCTTCCATCATTTGAAGAATTCCTCCTTTGTATTTTAAGTCCTTCATCTTTTATATGTTTTGTCTTATCACCTCAAATATAATTCCCAACAATCTTCCCCTAGTTGATAATGAAAAAACCAAATTAAGCATGAGCTTCTTCCCCTGATGCTAATATATATGAAAGAATAGAACTATACCACCAAGGATCTATAAGTTTCAAATCATCTTTGTAACGCCTTCTTCCCCTTTTTATCATAATCAAATAGGAGACTAAAGTATGCAACTTTGATTTCGACAACCACAAACCACTATCACACTTCTAATCCAGCCTTCCAGCAACTCAAATTAACCTCCATGACGCGCCTTAAGATAAATGAACTTGAGCAGTAGAAACTTAAACTAGCAGTTGTAATAATGACTTACAGTAGTAAAAACCTTCACCTTATGTGGTGCATGTAAATGGTTTAACATTTTAACAATAAACTTCCCCTGAAACCCATATGTTAACCATTTCATGAATATTCAATTCTGTAGGCTCTATGTAATGATCACTGATGAAGAAAAACTAAGTATAACCAACTTGATGCTGAAGTAGAACAACCTAAACTTGTGTCTTATATCTTGTACTATCCATGTGACTTTGAACTTATAAATAAATCTGTGAAATATAAGTAGATCGCAACCTCTTTGTCAAAATCCTCATCTTCTATGAGACACTCAGCACCATAAGAGAAATCACACATTGCTAGATTTTGCAAGTCTTCATCAACACCATATAAAACGAACAAGTTATGTTTAAACGTTGTAAGCCGTTTAAGATATGATAAGAACACGTACCCAAGTAATTCCACTTCATCGTCAATTAAGTCATAAACAATCATCTCTGTAACCAATTAATTCAAACAATCCTAAAAACAAGCCTTTAAACATTTAAACCAAAATCAATCTGTTAGCTTCCCCTTAAACCAAGCAGTAGTAACCAATAATAGAAAACTTCTTCTATTGGCAGTATTAAACATATGAGCAACACTAATCTTGGTTTAAGTCCAACAAGCAGTAGTAACTAACTGCTTTTAATGCTAGCAGTAGTAGCCTACTTACTATTGTTCTTCAAATACTACCAGCCCTAATCTCGTATACCAGAAACAAACCAAAGACTTCACAACTCTGCTTGTAACAGATTATCTGACACCTTCTTGTGCTCCTTGATAGCATTAACTATTTTGAATCCAAGCATTATTAATATACAACCAATAGCAGCACAAACTCCCTATGGTAGCATTAACCTTCATGTTGGCAATATTAAGTATATAACAAGCAGTAGTAATGAATCAAGGCAGCACTAAAAATACTTAGCAGCATTAATACTTAACTCTCAATACCAAATTTCCTTAAGACATCCACGTCCGAAAGTAAGTTAGGCTTAGAATATTCAGGCCCAACTAGTATTCATAATTTATTCACATGTAGATCCTTTTTAGCAGCATAAGTATTACCATCATGTTGGGAATTAAATGTGTTCATACTTAGTACTTCTAAGTCAAGAGTTAGTACTGCTCAAGTTATAACTGCCAGTATTAACTAGTTAGTACTCCTAGAAGAAAGTTTGTACTGCCAGAACTAACTTAATACTGCTGAAGGACTTAAGACTGCTGCATGAAGATTAAAGACTGCTAAAGAGAACCCTGCTGCTCGTTCTTTTTTCTCACAAACCAATTGTACCCGCTACTTTTTGGAACCAAGGACGAATCAATATTCATGACCAAATTAGGGTTTAATGAAAAACCCTAGTTTTCACCAACACGACATACACCATAAATAATCATAGTCATCTTTTTTTTAAGTATAAAGACGACACTTTAAAGTGTCGTAAAAACCCCAATTTCACCAAAATCACCAATACACCAAACAGATATTCGTTACTCTTTTCCTTGATAGATGCGACACCAAAACACCTTGTAGATCCTAGATCACGAGCCACCATTAGACTCGTCAAGTTTAACCTTATCATTCAGGTTTTCAATTTTAGCCTGTTCATTCAGTTTCTCAGTATATCTTAACATGTTTGTTGTGTTTTCTAAATTAGCAGTTAAGATTCTAATTCTTTCTTCTAATGCTAGCTGATTACTTTGGTACCATCCCTTCTGTTGTTCTAAAGTTTGTAAAGTACTTTTATATGCTTGAACCTGAATATAACACTCTTTGTATTGAGCTTCTACATTGTCAAATTCCTTTTTAAGTTCAGCATATAGATGTTCACAACCAAAAGGACAAGTTTGTACCTGAGAAGAGATACCCATGAGGGCAAATTCAGCAGCATCATTAGAAACATCATCAGCAACATCACCAGTAGCATTACCAGTAGCATCCTCCTCAGCTCCAGCAATCATCCCATATACTTGAGCAGCACCAATTTCCACATCTTCTCCTTCATGATCTGACCAGTTCACCATAGAATCAACAGACAACAAGGCCTTGGTTTCTTCTCCCTTATTCAGCTCCTGAAGTTTGAATGAAGAGTACCTTGCTTTTGAATCCACCTGTTTCCCTGTACATTCTCTAGCAAAGTGACCCAATTCAGAACATTTATAGCATTTGACCTTCCCTTTGTCAAACCTAGCAGCATCCTTGTTGTTAAACTTCATCTTTCTTCCTGCTTTCTTTTCAAATCTGTTAATCCTAACAGATAGCATTGCCATTTGCCATTTGATGTCTAGTTCATCCAAGTCCATCTTCCTAATCTGATCAAAATCTTCATAAGTGATCTGCTGTTGTGGATCACTTTCAGCAACAAAGGAATGGAGAACACTTTTAATCACATTACTTGAAGCAGCAAGAATTGATGAAGTAGTAGTAAAAGTGGTTGAATGGGATTGATCAGGATATGTCATCTTTGAATTAGTACTAACAGCACTAACAAAGGCTGAATGGGTAGGAGTAGAAGTACCTCTAGAATTGTTAGGAATAAATCTTCTTATGACTTAATACTGCCAACAGTACTAAAGGAGTTAGTACTGCCAGCACAAAGTTAGTACTGCCAAGGAAACTTAATACTGCCAGTTGAAGAAGTTTGTACTGCTAAATGGTCAAAGCTGATGAAATGAAGATAAGAATGCATGGAGAGCATTTCGGGATATTTAGTTTTGAATTGTAACTGTTCCTAATAGATAGGCAGATATATTTGTAAAGGGCTCCTTGTATTTCTATAAAAGGAGATCCCTAGAGTAGTGATAGATAGAACTTTTAGAGATACAGTTTAGAGAAAATTTGTAATAGCTTCAAGGTTTTGTAACCCCAGTACTTAAAGAGTACTCGTATTATTTATAATATTGAAGCAGTGAGTTTTGTGTTTATTGTGTGTGTGATCATTACTGTTTCATTCATACATTTCTCTAGAGTATCAAAGTGTAGATTCCGCATACACTTTGATATACATACAAAGTCTCAATCTTTGTTATTTTGGATTCTTCCAAGGTAACAAACTCTTTATATCATAAAGAATCGATCAAGGCGTGGGATCAACAAGTGGTATCAGAGCCTGTGCTTTGAGATACTTTGATCTAGGGAAAATGGAGTTAGAAAATTCTCAGAACAATGCGTACAAGACTATGCTCTATGGGATGTCATAGAGAATGGAAACTCCTTCAAACCAGTAGCTCAAACAACAACAAATGCTGATGGTTCCTCAACTTCATTAATACCAGGTCCTGTAACTACTAAAGAAAAGGCTCAAAAGAAGAATGATGTGAAGGCAAGAAGTATGTTACTGATGGTACTTCCTAATGAACATCGAATGACATTTAATCAGTACAAGGATGCTAAGACTTTGTTTGATGCTATACAAACAAGATTTGGTGGTAATGAAGCCACAAAGAAAACTCAGAAGACTCTTCTAAAGCAAATGTATGAGAACTTTAGTGCTCCAAGCACAGAGTCTCTTGACTCTATTTTCAACAGGCTTTAAAAGATTGTAAGTCAGCTGGCTATCTTGGGTGAAAATATTTCACAAGAAGATCTAAATTTGAAATTTTTAAGAAGTCTGCCTTCTGAGTGGAATACTCATGTTGTGGTCTGGAGGAATAAACCTGGTCTAGACACAATGAGCTTTGATGATCTTACAATAATTTTAGATGTTAAACACGAGGTTAAAGGAACTGCATGTCAAAGATCAAGTTCTCAAAATATGGCTTTTGTGTCATACCCTAGCAGTACTAATAAAGTTAATACTGCTTATGGAGTTAGTACTACTAACACTCAAGTCAGCCCTACTATCACTCAAGCTAGCACTGCTAGTACTCAAACTGCTAACTTAAGTGATGACACTGTTTATGCATTTTTGGCCAGTCAACTAAACGGGTCTCAACTTGTACATGAGGATCTTGAACAAATCCATGAAGATGACTTAGAAGAGATGGATTTGAAGTGGCAGTTAGCATTGCTGAGCATGAGGACAAGAAAGTTTTTCCAAAAAACTGGTAGAAAGATTACTATCAATGGGAGTGACACAGCTGGATATGACAAGTCAAAGGTGGAGTGTTTCAGCTTTCACAAGTTGGGACACTTTGCTAGGGAATGCAGAGGACCTAGGAATCAAGATAACAGGAGCAAGAATCAAGACAACTCAAGAAGGACTATAAATGTGAAAGAATTTTTTTCAAAAGCCATGTTGGCTATTGATGGAGCTAGTTTTGACTGGAGCTTTATGGCAGATAAAGAAGTCCCTTCAGACATGGCTCTTATGGCTTTTTCAGACTCTGAGGTACATAATGATAAAACTTGTTCAAAAACCTGTCTAAAAAGCTTTAAAACTCTTAAAACTCAACTTGATGATTTAAGAATAGAGTTTAACAAATTTGAGTTCAATCTAGCTACTTATAAAAGAGGGTTAGCATCTGTAGAAGAACAACTTGTCTTTTACAAAAAGAATGAGGTTCTATTTTGTGAGCAACTTGTTGTTCTAATAAGATACATCTCATATAAAGACTCAGAAATTAGTGTGCTTAAAAGTGAGTTAGACAAGCTTAAAATTGAAAATTTTGATAATGCTTCTAAGAGTGTAGACAAATTAATAGGCAGTTAGATACCTAATAAAAGTAGAAAGGGTATGGGGTTTGTAAGCTATAATGCTGTTCCACCTCCTCCTACAGGGTTATTTTCACCCCCAAACCTTGATTTGTCCAACTCTGGTCTAGATGAGTTCCAACAGCCTGAGTTCGAAGGCTAAGGACCTAATACTAAGTAAGAAATGTCAGAGAACATACTTCTAATGATTGTTAGGAAGATCTCCTGATGCCCCAATGGTTTGAGTATTGGTGTTTAGATGATAATTTTAGAGAATAAACTATTTTTTATACTGTAGCTAAGATAGAATATGTTGAGCCTAAACAACAATAAAACCATTAGAACCAGTTAAGTATCTGAGATGTACAGGTCACAGTTCCTAGGAGAAATCAAATAAATGATGGAATAAATCAGAAGTCCCAACAAAGCTAGGAAGTGATTTGTGGTGTACAATAAAAGCTCGATTTTGTTTGTGGAAATTTTAATCCAGTGTAGCTAACTGTAATTACATCAAAGAGAATGGGTAGTATTTGGGAATAATTATACAAGGGTGAATTACAATTATTCTACTAAAAAGACTCACCCTAATGCTCACAGAAACATGGCTCCAAGAGCAGTTTTAATGAAAACTGGTCTAAGACCACTTAATACTGCTAGGCCAGTTAATACTGCTCATCCTAAAACTACAGTTTATAGTGCTAGACCAATGTCAATTTTTCTAAATCAGCACAATCAACTGTAAAGAGTCCCTATCAAATAAAAACAGCATTAACTAATAAAAATTTTAGCCAAAAAGTTAATACTCCTAAGGGAAGTTTTTATACTACTAGGCCAAAAGCAGTTAATACTACTAGGTCAAATTCAGTAGTAGTTAATACTGTTAGGGCAAATTAGGTTAATGCTGTTAAGGCCTCAGTATGTTGGGTTTGGAGACCTACCAAACTTATAGTGCATCAATTACTTTGAAGAAACATCATTATGTTGAATGCACGAGGCAATATCAAGTATTGATTGCTTGGGTCCCCAAAGGAAACTAATTTCCTTATTTTTATATGCAGGGTCATCCACAAAAATAAGATCAATGATATGTTGATAGTGGATGCTCAAGGCACATAACAGGGAACGTGTCCTATCTCTCAGACTTTAAGGAATTTGATGGAGGATATGTTACCTTTGGGGGAGGAGCCAAAGGAGGGAAAATAACTGCTAAAGGAACTCTTAAAACTGGTACAAACTCTAATGATTTTGTAGGTACAGAAGAAAGTGTTGATACATGTCATTCTAGCAAGGAGACAGGATCTAGCCAAGACTACATTTTGATGCCACTGTGGAAAGATGGTTCACTATTTGATTCTTCTTCAAAGAATGCTAGCAATGATGAACCACAACCTTCTAGTGATGCTGGAAAGAATGATGATGAAGGTGTAAGTCAAGAAAGTTTAACTGATTATCAAGAGAGGCCTAAAAACAGTACTTAAGATGTTTAATTATTAGTTGGTGGACCAAGTATAAAGACTGCTAGTAACAAATGTTAATACTGGTAGTCTAAATATTAATACTGTTAGTCCAACAGTTACTATTGCTCTACTTGAAGCTACACATGCTGATTTCTTTGGTAATGAAACAGAATTTGATATGAGCGACATTACTACCACATATCTAGTTCCTAGTACTCCAAATACAAGAATCCATAAAGATCATTCACTTGATCATGTGATTGGTGATGTGCAGTCTGGTGTACAGACAAGGAGAATGACAAAGACTTCAAATAAACAAGGGTGTTTATGAAGGGAAAACTCATGAAGACCTTCATACTTGTCTATTTCTTTATTTTCTATCACAAGTAGAACCCAAGAAGGTGATTTAAGCTTTGACATATCCAAGCTGGATAGAAGCAATGCAGGATGAGCTTCTACAGTTTAAATTACATAAGGTTTGGACTTTGATTAATTTACCATATGGCAAGAGGGCCATTGAAACAAAATGGGTCTACAGGAACAAGAAAGATGAGAAAGGTATTGTGATTAGAAACAAGGCAAGGCTGGTTGCACAGGGTTACACTCAAGAAAAAGGAATAGATTATGATGAGGTTTTTGCTCCAGTTACTGGGATTGAAGAAATTAAGTTGTTCTTAGCCTATGCCTCATTCAAAGACTTTGTTGTGTAACAAATGGATGTGAAGAGTGCATTTTTATATGGAAAAATTGAAGAAGAAGTTTATGTATGTCAACCACTAGGGTTTGAAGATCCAGAGTTCCCTGACAAAGTTTATAAGGTAGAAAAGGTATTATATGGTCTACATCAAGCTCCTAGAGCTTGGTATGAGACTCTATCTACCTATTTATTAGACAATGGATTTCAGAGAGGCCAGATAGATAAGACTTTGTTCATTAAAAGAGTCAAAGGTGATATTCTACTAGTATAAGTATATGTAGATGATATCATTTTTAGGTCTACATGGAATGATATGTGTACTGACTTTGAAAAGATGATGCATAAGAAGTTCCAGATGAGTTCTATAGGAGAGCTCACATTCTTCTTAGGACTGCAAGTGACTCAGAAAGATGATGGGATTTTCATTAGTCAAGACAAGTATGCGGATGAAATCTTGAAAAAGTTTGGTTTTTCAACTGTGAAGACAACACGTACACCTATGGAGACTTCAAAGCCATTGCTCAAAGATGCAGAAGCTGAAGATGTTGATGTTCACTTATATAGATTAATGATTGGATCATTGATGTACCTAACAGCTTCAAGCTGATATAATGATTGTTTGTAATGTGCTGTGTACTATTTCAAGTCACGACAAAAGTTTTCAACAACTTCAATGCGTGAAAAGAATCTTAGATACTTAAAAGAGTCAACCTAAATTAGGCCTTTGGTATCCTAAGGACTCACCATTTGACTTGGAAGCTTATACTACAGTGACTATACTGGTGCAAGTTTAGATAGAAAATCCACAATAGGAGGTTGTTAATTTCTTGGAAACAGATTGATTTCATGGCAAAGCAAAAAGCAAACTATAGCTGCCAACTCTACTACTGTACAGATTATGTAAGCTACTGCTAGTTTGCTAGGACACATTACTCTGGGATTTAAAATCAAATGCGGATTATTGTTACCACTTCATAATACCCAAGATTTTCATTGACAATGAAAGCACCATCTGCGTAGTTAAGAATCCAGTGTTTCACTCAAAGACTAAGTACATTGAGATTAGACATCACTTAATCAGAACTTCAAATGAGAAGAAGCTTATTTAGATGATTAAGATTCACACAGATCAAAATGTTGTAGATTTGCTTACAAAAGCATTTGATGTTGGCAGATTTCAATATCTGATTGCAAGTATTGGAATGCTTAACCTCTAAAGTATTGATTGAGGGGAGGTTAATTGTGTTAATATGCAACGGAGTATGCATAAATGATGCTTGAAACAGTAGCTGATGATGCAATTCAAGTTAGTACTATTGGCCTAACTTACTACTGGTATGTATAATTACTACTGTTGTTATCATTAATTCTGTGAGACTTGAGAGAAACAAAAACAGACAGGGTGTTTAAGTGAGAAAAAGAAATAAGAGATGTAGTGAGTTCAAAAATAGAAAGAGAGATGTGTGAAATAAAAACAGACAAAGTGTTTAAGTGAGAAAAAGAAATGAGAGATGTAGTGAGTTCAAAAACAGAAAGAGATATGTGTGAAATAAAAACAGACAGAGTGTTTAAGTGAGAAAAAGAAATGAGAGATGCAGTGAGTTCTGGTATGTGTTTAATTACACATACCTTTTACCTTTAAAAACGAGCTAAAATAACCAAAAACGGACTTAAAATGCCAAATATACGCTTGTTTTGCTAATTGTGTTGTGCAGGAACGGATATCTAAGAAAAGGACGAAAAACGAAGCCAAAACGACAAAACCAGACACGGAATGGAAAAGCAGAAAAAAGACAAAGTCCAGTCAAACAAAAAGCCTGAAAAAGTCAACAAAAGTCAACCCAAGTCAACCCCGAAGCCAAAAGTCAAGAAAAATAAGTTTGAGGGTTAAATTTGTTAAAACCCTAAGCTTATTTAAAGAAGAAAACAAGAGAAATGAAGAGAAGGGCCCAAACTGCCAATTTCTCAAAGTTAAACCACAAGGGGCATTTCTGCCAAGTCCCCTAAACCATAGCTAATAAGGACGGGTGATGCAATTGCATATATAACCTATGGGGACTGAAACTGCCAAATCCCCAAACTTGCATTAACCAAGGACGAAAATTGCAACCCCCTTATATCCTTGGAGGGCTAACCTTGCCAAATCCCAAACCCACACCCTGTCACCCCTTACCTTTTTATAACCCCCTTTTCCCGCCATTTTCAAACTTCAACCAACTCATGGGTTAGCCTCCCCTCCTTTGTCCTGCATCTCTTCTACACCTTGGACAAACCTTTCCCCCCTCCTCCACTATCTTTCCCACCAAAAGAGGAGCTTTGCCATGTTGGCAATCCAAACCCCCACCAAAACCAATCAATGGTTGAGAGGATTCGGCTTGGGCATCAAGAATTTTAAAGGGCCAGGATTTGCTTAGTCTTTGCACTCTCACAACTAACACACCCCTTTTGTGTGTCTACAAAGAAGCACACCTGCAAGAAGCAAGAATTCCAAGAAGACATAAATCAACCTACTCGTTATTCTCTATAAAAAGCAAGTGTAAGCCCATTGTGCATATGGTAATATTTTATGTAGTTTTTTAGTCAAGAGTAAGTTTAATTTATCAGTTTGTAATTTGTCCTTATTTTTTACGCATTTTCTTTAAGACTTTTAAAATTCAGCTTTAAGCACTTGTACTTTTCATCTCTCAGCTTGTACTTTACCATTTTAAGTAATCAAATTCAGTTCTTAAGTTTCAATTGATTTTCCTTTCAAATTCAAGCTGTTTTTACCTAATAAGCTCTCATAAGCTCTTTTGAGCTTATACTTGTTCATAAGCTCAAATTCAGTTAAAAACTTGTTGAAAGTCATTCACTTACTAGTTTTGTTCAATTTAAATCAAAACATGATCACTTGAGTTCAGTTTGATCAAAGTTTGGAGGTTCAAGAGAGTAATAAGCTAAAAAGCTTATTGAGCTTATAGCTCAGGTTTAGAGGCAAGGTGCCACTATCGTATAATTCTTTTAAGCACTCACTCAACAAGAGTGGCTTGTGACTGAGACTACAAGTTCACAGGTTCTAGCTTTTTGATTTTAAAATTTAGCATTTATAGCTTATTACATATTGCTTATTCTTTTGAATTCTTATGCTTAATCCTGTTTCATTTAGCTTAGTTAGCTTATAGATGTAATAGCTTTAAGTTGTCTTAGTTTAAAATCAAGTTAGATTTCACTTATCAATTCTGTCATTAAGAATTAATAAGCTAGGAGAGAAAGTGCTTATTTTTGAAACATAAGCTGTAGGTTTTAGTTTTAAAGTAGCCTAAGTAGGTGAATTCTAGTGTGAGTAGATATAAGGTTTTGATAGATTTAGCTTCTAAATAGATTTTAGATATAAAATAGTTTGGACAGTTTAAGTAAGCTAGTGTTTGGAATAAGGTACAATTGACTTTTAAAGTCAAACCCAGTTAGTGAATTTGCATAGGACAGTTGTGTTAAGTAGTATAATCAAGTTTTAAATAGGTTTTAAGAGTTAATTTGTAGATGTTCAAAGTTTAGAGTTTAAAGAGCTAGTGTCAGCACCAGGGGAGTTTTAAATGTAAAGTAGCTTTAGATTTTAGTGAATTAAAGCATTTTAGAGTGAAATTTTGTTTAAAGCAGGTTTAGAGACATTTATATAGATAGTATATAAGTTCTCACTTCAGAAATTTAAGCCTGCAAGTTAGTTTTGGTCAAGTATATCAGCAGCTACAGTTAATACTGCTGTTGCTCTTTCATTTTTAAGCTTCCTTCTAGCATTTATAAATAGGAGTTAGAATTAGGTATTAAGCACTTTTGTAGATCTACATTAGCTCAATATAAATCATCTCTTAATTTTCATTTTTAAGTACTTAAACTAGCTGAAATGTTCCTGTAAAAGTGGTTTAACAGCAGCTTATATTACTTGCTTATTTCTTGTGATTTTCTATTTTCTAGTTGTAATCTCTAAAATCCTTTTATCTAGGTTTGTTAAAAGTATAAAGATTAGCTTATTTTCAAAAGTTTAGCTTCTAAGATTTAGTAATAAGCTAGATAGCTTATTAGGTTTTGCTTAATTTCAGTAATAAGCCTGAGTCCTTATTTTTCAAGATCAATTTCCTTGTTAAACTTGTTACTCTTAGCTTATTTCTTTTTAGATAATCTTAGTACACATCACAAGCATCAAGTAGCTTCTTTTAGTTTTCACTTTCATGTAGAAATAAGCTAGAAATAAGCCATTAACTAGAAAAGTTAGTTAAAGCCTTGTTTCTGTAACAGATTTCAAAATGCTTATTTTCTAGCTTATTCTGTTGTTAAAAGTTCAAGGTGTCTTTGTTAAAGTTGTTGTGTATAAGCTCTTTTACAACTTTGTAGTTTTAAGTTTTTGCTTATTTTCAATTTTTAATAAGCCAAAATAAGCCATATCGTAGGGTTTGTTTTGTAATTTTTCAATAGTTCAAGGTTGCCCGTTTGTATTGAAGTGTAAATTTCCAATAGTTTACCCGCCTACCCTTTTCTCTCTTTCTTTACAATTTTTACCCTGTCTTTTTATAATAATAAAATAGTTTTTAATAATTTTGAAATTAGTTTAAATAAAATTAGGGTTTAGTTTTAATTGACAAAATTAAGGTACAATTAGGGTATAAAAATTAGGGCTTTTTATGCCATTCGATTTCTGCACCTTTCTAGTTTATAAAAACAATTTTTTCTTATTTTTCCAGTTTAATTTGTATTTTCTAGGAATTAAAATAGGTTTTAAGTAATTTCTTTTTCTTTAATAAATCATAGAAAATAGAAAAATAGTTGAAATTTTTTAATTCTTTTTGTGAAAATTTTCTTTTTAAATCTAGTATTTTTGAAAAATAAAAGTAGAATTTTAGTTTTAATTTTTAGAAAAAGTTTATTTTTAGTTAATTCATTTTTCTTAAAAAATTCATAAAAAATTCAAAAATAGTTAAAAAATTCTAATTCTTTTTCCTAAAATTTTCTTTTTAAATTTGTGATTTTTAGGTATAAAATTTGTTAAAAGTAGTGCTTTAGATTTTAAATTTCAGTTTTAGCTCACTTTTTAATTTTTCGTGTATTAAAAAATTTCGTGCTATTTAATCGTTTTTAGTTTGTGCTATTAAATTTGTAGTGAATTCAAATTCAATCTCAATCCTTCCTACTGTATCGATTCTCCAGTCCAGCCTCGTTGGGGATAAACGACCCGGGAACATTCTATACTACTTCTCGGTTTTATTGATCTTGTTGATTTTTAGACTTATATATATTTTATATTTTATCATATATTATATATTTAGTGTAAAATTCTACAATCAATTTTTGGCGCCGTTGCCGGGGAGGCTGTGAAAACGATTATCGTTACGTTTGACAATTTGTGTTTGAATCTGTGAATATTTTCTTTTATAAACATATAAAAAAATACAAAAATATTTTCTTTTATTAGTATAAATTATCAGATAAAAAAAAAAAAAAAAAAACATTGTCCATAAAAAGAAATAAAATTCACAAATTGGTAAAATACCAAAATATAATATTCTCACAGAGGTATTATCCATAATAACTTCCGTGAACTTGTTGGTTCCCCAACTCGCACAAAAGATTTAAAAACTTGCCTTTGTGTCCCTTGCCTTTCATGGACCAAATGCTTGAAAGGTTAGCGGGGAATGAGTTCTATTGCTTCTTAGACGGATTTTCCGGGTACTTTCAAATCCCGATTGACCCACAAGACCAAGAAAAGACCACCTTTACTTGCCCCTATGGGACCTTTGCCTACAAAAGAATGCCTTTTGGCCTTTGTAATGCACCGGGGACCTTTCAAAGGTGCATGACGGCCATATTCCATGACATGATAGAGAAAACCATGGAGGTTTTTATGGATGACTTTTCGGTTTTTGGGGATAATTTTTCAAAGTGCCTTGATAATCTTGATAAAATGCTTAATCGATGTGAAGAAACAAATCTTGTGCTTAATTGGGAAAAATGCCATTTCATGGTAAAAGAAGGAATAGTTTTGGGACATAAAATTTCTAAAAGCGGTTTAGAAGTTGATAGGGCAAAAGTAGAAGTGATAGCTAAATTACCTTACCCGACCACGGTAAAAGGAGTTCGAAGTTTTTTAGGTCATGCGGGTTTTTATCGAAGGTTCATACAAGACTTTTCAAAAATTGCAAGACCCATGACTCATCTTTTGGAAAAAGAAACTCCTTTTGTCTTTTCGGATGAGTGTAAACAAGCTTTTAATGATCTTAGAAAGAAGTTGATTGAATCACCAATACTTGTTGTGCCTAATTGGGATTATGATTTTGAGATCATGTGTGATGCCAGTGACTTTGCTCTTGGAGCAGTTCTAGGTCAAAGAAAGGATAAACATTTTCATCCTATTCACTATGCGAGTAAGACTATGACAGGGGCTCAACTTCATTACACTACAACTGAAAAGGAAATGCTAGCCGTAGTATATGCCTTGGAGAAGTTTCGACCCTATCTAGTCTTATCGAAGACCATAGTGTATACGGATCATTCGGCTATTAAGTACCTAATGGCTAAGCAAGATGCTAAGTCAAGGTTACTTAGGTGGATTCTCTTACTCCAGGAGTTCAATCTTGAAATAAGGGACAAAAAAGGAGCTGAGAATGTAGCCGCCGATCACCTTTCTAGACTAGAGAACCCTCACAAGAATGAACTTGAAAAGCAAAATATAACCGAATCTTTTCCTTTAGAGTCACTAGGGAAAGTTGAAGAGATCAAAGAGATTAATGTGAATGATAATGTGCTTAATGAGAATGAAAATGTTGTTGAAAATAATGTGCTTAACAATGTGAATGTGCTTAGTGATAATACCACGCCATGGTTCGCTTACTTAGGGCCGAACAACCATGCGGGGTAATTTTGTTAAAAAAGGAATGAGTTCACAACAAAAGAGAAAGTTTTTCAAAGATGCTAAACATTACTATTGGGATGATCCTTACTTGTTCAAAATTTGTGCGGACCAAGTCATTAGACGATGTGTTTTTGGCAAAGAGGCTAATGAGATTCTCATGGCTTGTCACAATGGACCTACGGGAGGCCATCATAGTGCCAATTACACCGCTCGTAAATCATTTGACTCCCGATTCTTATTGGCCCATCCATCTATAAAGATGCTTTTCAACTGGTTAAACATTGTGTGCATGTCAAAGACAAGGAAAAATCTCTCTAAGAGTGAGATGCCTAAAAATCAATACAAGTTTGTGAGATTTATGATTTAGGGGATTGATTTCATGGGTCCATTCCATCTAGTAGGGGAAATAAAGTACTCTTAGTTGCGGTGGACTATTATCTAAGTGGAGAGGAAGCAAGGCTTTTAACCTACAACATGATGCTCGTGTTGATTTGTAAATTCTGAAGAGTCCATTTTTTGCTAGATTTTGAACCCCCGTGCTATAATAAGATGATGGAGCACACAATTTTTGTAATGACCATAATTGCAAAGGTCCATGGCAAAGTAATGGTGTGACCCATCGACTTTAGACTCCTTACCACCCTCAAACGAGTGGTCAAGTTGGGTTCAAAATAGGCGGAATTAAATGATTTTAGAAAGAACATAGGTGAGAAATAGAGCTCTTAGAAGAGATAAGCTTGACGATGCTCTATGGGCTTTCCAACCGCCTTAAAAACACCATCGATGTACTCCATAAAGGTATGGTTTATGGAAAAGCTTGCCATCTCCTTATTGAGTTGGAATAAAAATAAAAACATAAAGCTTTTGGGACTCTTAAGCAACCTATATCTAGACCTTAAACTTGCGTAAAAATAGAAAGTCACAAATTAGATGAGCTTCAATTGAATTCAAAGGGATGAAGCTTATGAAGAATTCCTTTCTTATAAGGAAAAAACGAAAGGTTACATGATTCCAAAGATTAAAAACCGAGTTTTTAATGTTGGGATCAAGTGCATCGTTTTTAAACCTCAAGGCTAGAAGATTTTCTCGGGAAGCTTAAATCTCGAGGGTCGGGACCTATTAACGGTTGCTAATGTTAACCCATATAGGAACATTACACTTTTTTCCAAAGGATGGTCCAAATTTTAAAGTCAAATGGATCATAGTTAAACACAATATTGGAGACGATGTTCCTAATGTATTATCCCAATGATTAAGACCGACCCACCATGATGACCTAGTTTGGGGAAAAAAGTCAAGCGAAGGGGACTCTATAATAAACAAGCTCTTCGTGGGAGGCACCCCATGCTTATCCTTTTTATCTTCTTGTGAAATTTTCCTCTTCTTCCGGCAAGGACAAATCAATTCGGGGGCGAGTATAGCTTGTACTCGGTGAACAAAAACTAAGCCGTTTTAGAGATGTTTTTGAGCTAACAATGTAAAAGATGAGAGGAAGCTTGTTCTTTTTCGTTCTTGTTGGTTGTTTGTGCTTATTTGTCTAGGTTTTCCGGATTTTGGAAGATTCATGGTTCAAAATTGTGGAAGAACAAAGCAATGCCCACAATTTCCATTGATGATCTCCAATCTTCTCTTCATAAAGTGGGAAATCTTTTATCCTTGTCTTTATCGACCAAAACATCTAATCTTTTTGGCCATGACCTTAGAATTTTTGTTTAAAATTCCTTTTGACCTATAATTTTAAACATTGAGGAAAAATGTTTCATTTTAGTTTGGGAAGGAAACTTCCGCTATTGACTTGCATTTTCACGCAACCTTGTTTGAATCTTTTTGAATTATCCTTTTTGTGAAAAAGTGAAAAATTTTAAATTTTTGCTTACAAGAGAAGCTCAATAGAAGCTTAGTTTGGGGAAAAACACCACTTTTTGGTAATCCGTTGGTGAGAAATAGGAGTTAATTTTGACTTGACCGGGTGAAAATGCCCTAGCTAGTTCTTTAACCTACCTTTTGTGGGGCTAAGCTTTCACAAATCCTATTGCATTGGATTTTAAAAATGTGAAGAACAAGAGATGATGTAGTTAAATATAAGTGTATTTGCTTAAGCAAGGTTTATTTGGAAAACCTAAAGCTTATATGAATGATTTGTGTCTTTTTACTCCCACAAGCTCTTAACACACCTAATCATACGTGCTCTTTTTAATTTAACTAAGTCAACCAATGTCTTTAGAAAAAGTCTTACATTTTGGAAAATAATTCATTTATTATGTAAGTAAGATTTTTGGTTTCAAATTTATAAGTTGATTTTCTAAAGTGAAATTTTTCCATTCACCAAAAATATAATTATAAAAAGAATGCCAATGAAGCATTTCTAATGCAAAAGCATTATTTTTCGTGCCAATGAAGCATTCGCAAAAATAGAATAATACAAGCTATATATAGTTTTAATCGTTGGCGTATCCATGTTGAGGGTGAGACTCGGATGGGGTCGCAACTAAGGATTAAAACTATGTACTTAGAATCAAGGTTCGTAGGCATTCATCACTGGGGAGCGCGGCCTAGGTGATGATTGCAACTAAGGGACTTTGGATTCTAGGCTTTGTAGGAAGAAGGTGTTGTCGCGATAACCCACAAACGTTAGCAGCGGAGTGGGGGTTCGAACTAAGAACACCAGTTGTTGATGCGATATCCTATTTGGGAGAAAGGCCTAAGTAGGGGTTTGAACTAAGAACAACATTCCTATTGAAAAAAAATATATAATATTGAAAATAAAAGAATGGCTAAAATTTCATTTTCTAAAATCAAGTTATAAGTTTTGTTTCCTAATTTCTTTTAGCTTTGAGTCGAGGTTTATCTATGTTATTAACATTTGAGCTCACAAGGCTTATTTGTAAAGCTTAGATGAATTTCAACTATGAAGATAAATTGATCTATGGTTGAGTTAAAAAGAGTGCACACATCTTAATCATTAATTTATTCTTGGGAGTGAAAAGTTCACAAGTTGTAAGTATAAGAGCTTAATCATTTGGACTTATATTGACAATGATCTTGTTTATTAGCTTTGTTTAGTCTAGTGAAAAGTCAAGGATGACGAATTTTCCTCTTTTGTGCTCTATTAATCGGGAGTAGCCTATTTCGATGAGCCTAAAAGTTGCGAAATTGCAATGATTGCCATTAATGTGTTTCATGGGATTAAATGTTGAGAAAAGCTTGAGTTGTTTTAAAAAGGTGATTCATAAAAGGTTTTAAACAAGGGCATTTTGGAAACTTGTTAGTTTACAAAGTGTACACTTGATAACATTGCGTGAGGACACGGCAATCCTTTAGTTTGGGGAATTTTGATAAATGTTAAATTGTATATATAAAATACCCAGGATTTTGCCAATAAAAGCCAAAAATATGCCAAAAGATAGAAATATGTGTGCTTTTGTGTCTCAATGTGCAGGAAAGGATATTAAAGTCAAAAAGAGCAAAAACAAGCCAAAACCGACAAGAAACGGAAAAGACAAGTACAAGAGAGAGATTTGAAGCCAATTTCAAAAGCCGGATCAAGACCGTGGTCAAGAAAGTAAAGAAAAGGACAAGAGTTTGAAGGAAAAAGACCATTTTGCCCTTACAATGGAAGATGAAAAGACTAAAATACCCTTGGGCCATTCTACACCATTTGGATAACAAAAGCCCAATAAAAGCCCAAAATCAAAAAGCCCATTTTCTTGTTTTAAAACCACAGATTTGAAGCCAATATCAAAAGCCGGATCAGCCCGACACAAGAGAAAAGTCAAGAAAGTAAAGAAAAGGACAAAAGTTTGAAGGAAAAAGACCATTATACCCTTACAATGGAAGATGAAAAGACTAAATTACCCTTTGGGCCTTTCTACATCATTTGGATCACAAAAGCCCAAACCAAAAAGCCCATTTCTTGTTTACTAAACTACAAGGGCCAATTATGACAAGTTTCAAAATCATTTAACACTACACTTTATAGAAAGAAACAGAGGGACTAGTTGTGCATATACTCCAAAGTTTCAAAACAAACGCGGGTTACTCTTTCTCCCTAACCGTCCCTAACCACTTTTCCCGCCAAAACCCGAATTAACCCAAATTCCTTTTTCTCCTTTCCCGTTTCTCCCTACTTCAATCCCACCTCGTATTTACCATCTCCACGTCATTTCTATGACGTGGCAGCTTCCAATTGGTGCGAACACATCACCATTCATCATCAACGGCTAAAAATCAAGTTTATAAGATCCAATGGCTAGGAATGATCGATTTATCTCATACTCTCTTCACTCTCATCTATAAATAAGCTTGTAATAGAGTTTTAGATATAGTTAGTAAGAGTTAGTTCATTTTTATTTTGTAATTTTCTTAGTTAAACTTACATGTATTGTTCATTTTGTTGAATTAAGTGTTTTAAATCTTTCAAATCAATTGTACTTTGTGTTTCGTATCTTGTATCCTTTCTTTAAAAGTAATAAAGCTAATTGAGTGGTGTTTGTTTTTAATTTTTCATGTAATAAGCTGTTTTAGTCAATAAGCTTGTAATAAGCTAAATTTAGCTTATTTTGTTTTCTTAAGTTCAAAAGTTGTTCAAAATTTGTTAAAATCTTTTTAAATACTGTATTTGTCTCTTATTGTTCAAATTTTGTTCATTTGAATGCAATTAGATTGAGTTTGGAAGCTTATGGAGTAATAAGCAATTTTGAGCTTATTGAGCTTTAAGCTCTTGGTTTAGAGGCAAGGTGCCATTAGGATTTAGTTTAAAGGTCACTCACTCAACAAGGGTGACCTAGGGTCAGAGACTACAATTCACAGGTGTAACCTCATGATTTTGGTTTTAGCATTCAATTAGCTTAATTCATTTGCTTATTGTATTGTCTTTGTGTGTGCTTAATCTTGTTTAATTTTGCTTAGTTAGTTTAGATAAGCAATTGCTTTAAGCTAAATTTAGTTAGAATCCATTAAGGTCTTTAATTCTGTCATTTAGAGTAGAAAAAGCTAGCTGATAAACTAGCTTATTTCCCTTGATAAGCTAGTAATTTTAGTGTTTATATAGCTCAATCAGGCTAGTTATAGATAGAGTAGATAAAAGGTTTTTAGAAATTTAGTATAAAAATAGATCTTAAAAGCTGTTAAGAAATGATCAAGTATTTTACGGAGTGTTTGGATTTACACTACTTTGACTTTAAAAGTCAATTTCTAATAGTCTAATCTTTTTCTTTAGTTTAGTTTCTTATAAAGGACATGATTTAGAAAGATTTCAGGAGTAAATTTGCATTTTTAAAAGATTTAGAGCTCAAAAAGTAATAGCCAGCACCAGGGCACTTTAAGGTGTTAAGTGTTATAGATTTAAGAGACTCACACTATTTTGTTGTTCACACTTGGTTAATACAGGGTTAGATATATATAGGAAGTTAGTTTAAAGGATTCTTAACTTAGGAATTAGCCTGCATTTAGGATTTGGTCAAGTATATCAGCAATAGCAGTATTAACTGCTGTTGCTCATTTCTTTTCTAAATGTCTTTTTAGCTCTTGAATTTAGTTCCTTTTTAAGCTTTTAGTCTAGCTTAATTGTTCTTGCAAAAAGTGGTATAGCAGTAGTTGAGATTACTAGCTTAGTTCTTTTGAATTTTATTTTTTCTAGTTATCATTTCCAAAATCCTTTTATCTAGGTTCCTTTTATAATCATAGAATAGCTATTTCAAAATTTCAATCTCTATGAGGGGGGGAGGGGGGGGGGGGGGGGGGGGGGTGGGGGTGGTGGGTGGGGGGGGGGGGGGGGGGGGTGGGGGTTGGGGGGGGGGGGAGGGGGGGGGGGGGGGGGGGGGGGGGGGGGGGGGGGGGGTGGGGGGGGGGGGGGGGAGGGGGGGGGGGGGGGGGGGGGGGGGGGGGGGGGGGGATTGTGGATTTTTAGTTTTAAGCTAGTTAGCTTATTAGGATTTGCTTAATATCAGTGAATAAGCCTGAACTTTCACTTTTTAATAGCAAATTTCTTGTTATTATTGTTTACTTGTAGCTTAATTCTTTTTAGAAACCCCTAGTACACATTATAAGCTTTTTATAGCTTCTTTTGGTTTTTACTTTTATTGAGTAATAAGCTAGAAATAAGCCAAAGTTTGAAAAAGTTTGAATTTTCAAAGAAAAACCTTAGTTTCTGTAATTCAGTTTTAAAAGCTAATTTTCTAGCTTATTAAGTAGTTAAAAGTTCAAAGTACTTTTATTAAAGTTGTAGTGGATAAGCTCAGGAACAACTTTGCTGTTTTAAGTTTTAGCTTATTTTCACTTTTGCAATAAGCTCAAAATTGTTTAAGTCGTAGGGTCTGTTTGGTACTTTTTCAATAGTTTAAGGTTGTCTGTTTTAACTATAGTGTAAATTTTTGATATTTACCCCGCCTACCCTTTACTTTCTATTGTTATACTTTCTACCCTGTTCTTTTTAGAATAATAAAATAGTTTTAATATTTTTAATTTTAGTTTAAATAAAATTAGGGTTAGGTTTTTAATTGGTAAAATTAGGGTTCAATTGGTTTATAAAAATTGGGCATTTTTGTTCCATTAAATTTCTGCACATTTAAAGTAGTTAAAAACCATTTTTCTTTATTTTTCCAATTGAATTTGTATTTTCTAGGAATTAAAATAGATTTTTAGTAATTTCTTTTTCTTAAAAAATTCATAGAAAATAGAAAAATAGTTGAAATTTTTTAATTCTTTTTCCTAAAATTTTCTTTTTAATTCTAGTATTTTTGAAAAATAAAAATAGAATTTTAGTGTTAATTTTTAGAAAAAGTTTATTTTTAGTAATTCATTTTTCTTTAAAAATTCATAAAAAATTCAAAAATAGTTAAAAAATTCTAATTCTTTTTCCTAAAATTTTCTTTTTAAATTTGTGATTTTTAGGTATAAAATTTGTTAAAAGTAGTGCCTTAGATTTTAAATTTCAGTTTTAGCTCACGTTTTTAATTTTCGTGTATTAAAATTTCGTGCTAGTTAATTGTTTTTAGTTTGTGCTATTAAATTTGTAGTGTAATTCAAAATTCAAAAATCCTTTATTATTCTTGACTCGAATTGCCGGTATTGATTCCCAAATTCAATTTCACGATTTCGTTGGGATCACGACCCGAGAAGGAAAATACTTCCGGGTTTGGTTAAAAAATATACATATTGTGTTTTCTTTAGTGGAGATTTTATCCTTGTATTTCTCTTGTTTGAGAGTAAATTTGAAAAAAGAATTGTATGGGATTAATACTATATATATATAAATTTGACTATGCTTATACACGCTATATACCAACCACCCCCCCCCCACACTTAAGGACGAAAAAGGAAAATGCTTAAAATTCCAAGCGTGAAAGGGGAAACAAAATCATATATATTTATATCATTAGGATAGAGGATTTCCCTAGAAAAAATCATGAAAATGATCGGAGACCGAGTGTTGGAGGATTGAAAACTAGAACGGTGGTCTTCACGATCATAGGGAAGTCTGTAAGCAAAACGGGTACCACGAAATACAACATGGAGAGAAGCACCCCCTCCCCCACACGTAGGCTAAAAATACATCCCACTTATTCAAAATAAAAAATAAAATAAAATAGATAGATAGATAACATGGGTTACCTCTCGAGAAGTGCTTGTTTTTGTTCGAGTCTCTAGCTTGACTCTAGTATTACTTACTTTTAATTTTAGGGTCAAATCCATCACCCGATGTGAGGTGAGGATGGTAATAGCGATACATCACCTCCTTTGGTGAGTATGCAGCAGGACGGGGTGAAGGCATATGATGAAAACCAAAAGAAGGGGTCTCTATCACCCTCTTCTTCCCTCTCGACTGTGTCAGGGAGATTAAATGATCAAATCTTTCCACCTCTCTTAAGCTAAATTGCTTAGAAACGGGGGGTGGTGTGACTAGCAAAGTAGACTCATCAATAACCAGAGTCGACTCAGGAGGGTCCAGACTACTAATGTCCTCAAACTCATCATCAAAAAGTGGATTATCATAACATAAGGTATAATCATCATTAAAGTCAAAGAGAGAGTTTGAGAAAGTCACATCATAGGATCTAGGTTTTGAATCATCACCTAAAGTCTCATCAGACATTCTTTTGGTAGAACTCAGGTTTTTGACTAAATGACTAAAAAGTCGCTTAACCAAATGTCTAGGTAAGTAGATACTATCCTCCATTATCCTTCAAATAGTTACCTATTTGTACTCCTAAGAGGTGATCTGATTCAAATTTTTCTTCTCTACACATCAGTCTTGGGCAAAAGGTGGCCAATTCAAATCGGCATTACTAACTCTAAATCTTTAACTAACCAAATGTCACATCAGACATCTCTTGGGATGGGGACAAGATCTTCAATCACGGGGGACCTTTATGATTTCATAATTTTTACTTTACAGGGAGGGGAGAGTAGTGCTCCTATTTACCCTCATCCCTATTTAAGAGAGTGAGTGTCTAATGGTTCGTGGTGAGTGAATCGATCTCTATATCTCCCTCGTCACTCCTCTCAAGATCATATAAGTCAACAGGAGGATCCTGGTTTGAATTTCTAACGTTCAGCATCTCCTAAAGACTGTTTATTTCAGCTTGAATATTCATGTTAAATTGCTCTTGATTTATGTTGAATTGTTCTTGAGATTCGATTATGTATGTAATCAATTCTGTTTGGTTTAACTCGCTAAGGGTGAGTGGCCGAGGGGGTGTGAACTGTGAAGATTGGTCAAAACCAAATGAGTCATGATTGTCATAAGGAGCATGCTCATAGAACACGTTACCCATTTGACAATCAGATCCATAATGGGACCTTCATAGTATTCACAACAGTGAAACTGCTGTGGCAAACTCATATAATAATATGGAGATTTGTTCATTATCATAAGTTTTGATTGCTCAGGGTCTGCTTATGCAAGCGGGTTTGTATTTGTTTGACAATCAAATCCATAGTAAGGACTGCCTCCACACAACCCACATGAGTATGTCTCGTATTGGTGTTGTGGAGATTGGTTGAAGAAGTTAGGTGTTTCATTATTAGAATAAGGATTTGGGTCAGACAAACTCATTTCCGGGGATCCTACACTGCTACAGCCTGGGACAATTTCCACCATTTAAACGGACCTATCCACACCACTTGCAACCAAAAATGGTTTATTCGAAGAAATGTCGAAGAATCAAAACTATATAAGAGGTGTTGAAGAAAAGATAAGGAATCAAATGAAATAAGAGAATAAAAGAGAATATTTTTGAAACTTTTTATATGTATATATAATAAAAATATAAATAAAAAGAAAGTAGAAATGTAAAATATTTTTGGATTTTATATAGATAATAAAAAATAAGAAAAATAAAGTCGAAATGTAAAATATTTTTGGTATTTTTAAAATTTATAGAAAGGAAAAATAAAATAAAAAGGATAATATTTTTGGATTTTTATAATTTTTATAAATACGAAAACAAACTTTCAAAAGAAAGGATCTTCAAGGCACTAACTCGAAAGCCAACGCAAAAATCGTACAAATCTCCCTGGCAACGGCGCCATTTTGATAACGTGTTTAAACGTATTGAAGTAATATATAAAGTATTTCCCGTTAGATGTAAATAATCACTTGATGACAAGCAATAATTAAATCTTCCGGAGTCGTATTCCAACGAGATTTGAATAGAGATTTACGTTAATGTTTCTTATTTGATGCTTGCTTATCTTTTGTTTAGTTTTGGTTTCTATACTAATTATATAATAATAAGCTAAATTAATGCTAAGATATAACTAAAACGGATATGTTTGTCAGGTGATGTGAATCGATCCTTAAGTATGAATGCAAGTTCTTATTAATGAATTAATACCCGTCTAATAAATTATTTTCTCACGACGTTGGTTTATTTTGAAAATAATTTTTATCAAGATATTAATTACTAGATTAATGCCTAATTATTCTTACGGCTTTTGCCCGTTCGAATAACCAAAACACTAATCTAAATAATATAAGAATTACTAATCAATAATCACTTTTTATCTTTCACACTTAATTCACAATCCACTAATCACTTAACAAGCATATATGAAATCTACTCACTAATTATGCTAATAATCAAATCAACAATAATAGACATATTTAAGCAAATCTAAACTATAACTAATTAGAATAGAAATGAGAAAGGAGGTAAAACCCGAATGACGAAACCGATACGGATAAAACCACCCGATTATATAAACTAAAACGAATGCCAAGTTTATTTCTCAATTAGACTTTAATTACTTAATTAGATTATAAAGTATTTAAACTTTATACTATAATAAGCTAGTAAATTCTAATTAAGCTCTAAACTTAGAAAATAAGCTAGCTTATACAACTTGTAAGCTCCTCGCCTCATGAGTTGAACTGACTTCATCAAACAATAAGCCAACAAACATTAACTAAACAAAGTAATAAAATACAACTATTAAACTACTTTGAAAACTTTCAAAAACTATTTTTAAGCTAGATGAAAATAAGCCGAACACCTTTTTAGCTAAATGGAAATGAAACTGGGATGTGAAAAACTCTTTTATGAACCGAATCTCTCTTATAAACTAAATTAGCTAAATGACACCAAAGTATCCATTCTATTTTGAAACCGATTCAAGCTAAATCCAAAACTAATGGCCATAAACTCCAAATGAAAATAATCTAAATACCATTTAACCGAATCAAACTAAATCTACTAATCCGAACTAAATAAGCTATCACTTGAACAAACTAAGCTATTATCCGAATTAGACCAATCCGATTCTACCATTAAACTGACAATATAAGCACATCGTTGAATAGTAGAAACGAAATAAGCATTTGATAAACCATCTTGAAAAAAAGACAAATTCCAAACCTGGCACCAAAATAAGCTTAATGACAGCTTATCTGGTTATTAAGCCACAAAAAAAAATAAAAAAAGAAGAAGAAGCAATCAACAACAAAAACCAAACCTGGGAAACCTCTTTAACTGCTTGAATCGTCATAACAATGAATCAACTGGAAATGTACTTCAATCCATTAAAATGGTTTATTACAAATCAAATCTAAAGTAACACATACATCGGAAATGGAAATGCATATGAAAATTAAACTAGTCTACTCCTACATCTACTTTACTACTACTCCTAACCTATTCTATGAAAAATGAAAAGAATGACCAGATGAAGAAAAGAGATAAAAGATAAGATATTGAAAGTTAGATCTCCTGATCCTTTTTATCATGCGTTCCTTCCAAGCAGTAATACTAAAAACTGGATTTAGGCTTGTGTTTGTTAACTTAATCATTGTTGGGCCGAATTCTTTAACAAGTCTTGGGCTGGGTTGAGAACTCTTTCGATCTGCTAGGCTTAACTCTTATCAAGAGTTGTTAACTTAAGCCTTTAATAAGTATGGGTCAGTCCGACCCATATAAATGGTGTCAGGCTGGCCCAATAAGAGATGAAGGCACCGTCGGACTCGAATTTTTGTGCTCTTTCAAATGGCATGCTTAGGAAATTTTTTGACTTCATATTGATCTCGAAAAACGTGTAAACGTTGTCAAATCTTATCTGAAAGTCATCATTTTTGCATTGTTTTCAATCCTTTGTACCTGCAAGACATAATAACACAATACAAACATATTTGCAATATAATTAAGCATATTTTTTCATGGTTTATTAGTCGTTTATTAGTGTTTTCTGAGGCTTAAAATGAAGTGTGTTTATAGCACACATCAAAACTCTTTGTGGTCTAACTAGTGAGAAGGAATGCACTACCATACTTATCCCATAACAAAAATACTATCTCCATTTCCACCAAAATGCTCCATTAATAATTTCCTTCATCCAAATGATACATCATCTAATTTGGCACTACCTTTATTCGTTTGATGTCTAAACCTAATCTTCTCTCCCTCCGCATTATCACACCTTTTCCTCAAAACCATCATTCCTTTTTATTGATATCATGGATGTTCCGCTAGTCTTCAAACTTAATGCACTCCAAACGTCAATCCCTCTTTAGATATCGCCCTATTTCCTTGTCACCAATCACTCCTCTTGATCACATCCTTAATACCCCTTCACCACCTTCACCACAACCACCACCTCAACCACCTCTCATGGGTCATCCACTTTACTTCAACATGTTTTACTATCGTATGGTAAATTGTCTTTGTTTTCTTTCATAACCGAAATCTCATTTTCTCTCTTAAGGATGAGATAAACATAATGTTTGCTCACCTTGAGTATCTTCTTACCTCCGCCATTGCCTCACCTTCTCCACCTCATCCTTAAAACATCTTCAATGCTTCTAAATAATGTTTTACATGTTGGGATATGCTCATGTCATATGGATATTTATACGGCTAGGAATACGTGAGCCTATGGGGGTCACACACGTATACACTTAGATATCACTCTATTGGTATATATATAATAATATAAGTGTATATGTTAGCCTCAAAATATTGAGTCGAACAATGAAGTTCATTCATTAAGAATATTAGGTCTCGATCATTATTAATATAAGTTGTAATAGGCTAGTTACGGGTATCAGGCTCGTTATTTAATCTAATTGTGTAAGCGTTATGGGCTTATGCCCACAAGACCCAAGCCCGGCCCATGATTAAACAACCTACGGCCCAACAAAAGCCCATGATGGCCGGACCATGGTTGTATGTATAAATACCCCTTCTCCAAGTGTGGAGAGGGTGTTGGTTCTCATTTGTTTCACACACAATTGCAAGAATTAACCATTCTTATTTTTCTCTCTTGTTTTCTCTCTCTAACTTCTCTCTAAAATTTCTTTTTCATTATCTCCTTTCTATTTTTCTTGTATCAATGGTGAAGTGAAAGTGATATTGGGTAACCAAAATTTAGTATCACTCACCACGGGTGGGTTTAGTGGTTTAGTTGTGGTAGTGCTTATTGTGAACTTATTGATTCAAATTTTTTGCTTGTTTTCACATTCGGATTCTCTTTTCTTTTGTTTTTTTGTTTCTTATCGTAGTGGTAAAAAACCTTACATAAACATCACGTTTGGATTTCTTGTTTCTTTGGGTTTTTTAGTTGTTATGGGGCTTTCTTGTTTTTCTTGTCACAAACGCTTTTACACATATTTGTGTCAATTTACACGTCTAAGTATTTATGGAAGTTGCGGTTGTGTTTTTCTCTTTATTTAGTTTTTCAAGCTTATTGACGTAGATTATTATAGCTTATTTTTCAATCTTATTTTTGAGTTTTTTAAAGTTCTTTTGGTTTGCTTATCTTATTTGTTGTTGGTACACGGTGAAAAAAAAGAGACAAGATCCACATTTTTAGCTTGGTTGTTTTGGGGGTTTAGCATATGAACAAAACAAGGATGATAGTACGTTTTGGCTATTTGTGAAAGAACCGATCTAGTTCATTTTGCATCAACCGAACGAGTTCAGCCTT
>BQNB010027032.1:0-58000 GCA_026074375.1 Tanacetum coccineum
GGTTACGTATATTATATATTTTATATATTATTTTTGTAAGTTTTAGACTTTTTACCTTAGTTAAAGGTGAATAGTTGGAATTTACCTAAGTAGTATTTTTATTATATATTTTATAGGTACGTAAAACTACAATCAGCCATAAACCCAATATCCTTTTATAATGGAGCTCAAATTTCATTAGAATAGTGATAATGTTTTTCAGTAGATTGGATTGTTTATTATCATTTGCAATCCGTCATTTGTAAAAGTATTGCAATGCTCAGATTCTGCATTTTTGTGAATAAATCATCATATCCCTATTGTCTTGTATTCTTGTGTGTTTCTATACGTGAATCGTGTCACTGTCACTTTGTCGAGACAATGTTGTTAACGTTTCAACAAATTTGCCTTCTACTCCTTCCATCCAAATCCCTTGTACAATGGAAAAAAAGAACCGATAGTGAAATCTCATAAAACAATGTCTACATACATTTAATATGGTTTGTTATCTATGATGAAATATGGTAATTGTACTCCCACCATGTCTGAAAATTTACATGATTTTTCAAGTTGGACCATACGGTAAAATATGACACGGCCATGTGAGAAAATTCATAACTTTTTTGGCCTCAATTAAAAAAGAAGACAAGTTAGTGGCTCAAAAACAATAAAGGATAAATTGTGGGAAAAGATAGTCCTATTCTAACAATTACATTTTGGGCAATACCCTATCCTTTTAGGTCTCAGTCCTTTCGATAATAATGCGCCCCTATTCTTTCGGGTGGAATCCACATGAAAAAGTCTCACCGAAAAGAAAGGCATTTTAGTCATTTCACTTTGAGTCATAGCCGATTTTGGCACCAAAGATTTTCCATACGGACGAGACTTGCACTTTTGAAAGAATAGAAACCGCGTCTGTCATTTGTACGTATCACAAGGACGATTTTTACAATTTACTAAATAAGTAAATGCTACAACTAGCGTATTGGCACTTTTGCACTAGGGTAGCGAAGTCTTCTGCTAGGCTTCACGAGCACGAGCTCATTCGGGATGGATTCATGATCAAATATGACTGGGTGTATAATTTTTTTTAACTGTAATATAATAGAGTGAAAAAGTAAATTAAAACGAAGATTTTATTAAAACGATAAGACTAGAAACACATTTCGATGAACCATGTGCATTTATGATACATTTGAGAAAAATCGTTGTTTTTTTTTCAAAAAATTAACACTAAATTGAAAAAATCCATCATGTCCCGGGCACCCGCGAGACATCCTCTGGCTCCGTCCCTGAGCTCTTTGACCACGAGCCTAAAGCAATGATGATGCGAACCCACCACGACCAAAATTTACCTCCACGTCATGCAAATGCACATTCTTTGTGGGTGCTGTAAGCTTGATAAGTAACAATGGGTTAAGTACTCATACTTTTTAATGTATTCTATGTTTTTTTTTAACAACAATTTTTCTATCTCACAAATATGTATTTCACACATGCTTTCAACGAGACTTTAACTCACAACCTTTCGATTAGTGTATTATATGTTTAATATGTAATGGTACATAAATTTACTCTAAATTTACTCAGGGCTTCATTTTTGAGTTTTGTGTATCCAACTCTCTTTTGGCTATTGTATACTTCAGTTTTTGAACTTCTACACTTGTGTGTATTTTGTGGTCATTTTGCTTTTACGCTTTCTAACCACCTTATTAATAGCGAATGAGTAAAATGATCATTGTATATGAACAAAATACATACACAGTACGAAATTCAAAAGTTTATTTATAGAGACTTTAAACACTTTCATTTGTGATATCTGGTAACATAGTTATAACAAAATGATATTAGTGTTTTACAATTAGACAGATATCTGTGCTCTTTTTTATCACACATTTTTTTAACTCTAAATCTAGTATTTTCTATAGGTATAAAGTTTTCTCAATCTAGAATGAACGTGACACGTGAAATCTTCTACAATGGATTATCACATATTTGTGGAAATAAAAACCAAGTAACATTTGACCCTAAACCTTAAGAAAAAATGACAACATAATGAAGATATAAATGACATCATGTCGATACACAGGTTTACGTGGGTAATTTTGGAAAATTGACCTTGGAAATTGGAAATTGGAAAATGGAAAATGGAAAATCAAGAATGGAATATTCTGTGAAATTGTACTAGAGTATTGTAGATTGTAAAAAGAGGACCACGATCCTCTTTTGGTCCTGTTTTGTTTGCTTTTCATTAACTTACGAAATTTGTAAGGATTTTGGTTGTATGGTTGTTGTTCAATCAATTCAGTTAGGTTTTGTTAGTTATGTATTTTAGATTGTTGTTTAATTATCCTAAGACGAGACTACTTAATATTTGTGACAAATCAGGGCCGTCCCGAGGCCTGTGGAGGCCTAAAGAGACATCAAATTGAGGCTTTAAATTTTGTAAACTTGTTTCTTGTTTTCATCATTTGAAATTTTCGTTTTTAACTCTTAGCCTTTGTATGAAATTAATTTTGCAGTACTTCGTGATACATAAACAAAAATACAATATTTGAGGCTTTCAAATAACATGGAGACTAAAGCGTGTGGTTTAGTGGCCTTATAGTTGAGTCGACCCTGGTGACGGTAGCAAGAGTATTCAAGTTTGATACTTGTTAGTACAAAATTCGTATCGGGTTTGGCAAGGTGTTTGAAGTCCTCTGTCAGGTCGGGCCTCCAAATGACTTGAGTGTTTGATCTTGTACTAGAGCAAGAGAAGTGATGATTTTCTGCACGATTAAAAGTAAACCGTTAGCCTTACCGTGGGGACGGACCCCACGATTAGACTCCGGCGTGAGAGTAAGTATTCATATTATCAGAGTATATGTCAGAGAGAATGGTGAATAAGAATAAGTGTGTACTTCTTAGGGGTGATATGTGATCCCCTATTTATAGATGTCTAGATACTGAAAAGATTTCCTAGTATTTCGGTTACTTTAGTAAGTACGGCCAAGAGTGGGTCCCTTGTCGGCAGGATTCCGCGACATATCGTGGTTGAACTGTACGCGGGATGTTTTCCGCAGACGGATCGTCCTATAGGTGGATCCGCGAACGGATTGTCTATAACTAAATCTGCGGACGGATCGCTGGGTTCGGGTCGAAGCCCACGCGAGCGATCTGCGGACAGATCGCTAGGTTTGGGTCGCGGCCCATGCGAGATTAGGTTTTACTACGGCCCGTTATTGACAAGTTGGGCCCAAAAGTCTAAGTCATAGTATGGCCCAAGCCCAGAGGCTTGGTGCACCAAGTATACGTCATCAAGTCTCCCCAGTCTAGTATGATATTGCCTGCGGATCAAGTCTTGCGTGCGGTGATCAATGTTAGACTTTCAGCTTCTTCTTGAATCATCTATTTTATGCCGTGTCGTTCCTTCTTTTTTTTTAAAGTTGGTGACGCTTTAATGACGTGGATCGTTGTTGTCCCTTCATCTTCTGACTGGTGACAGTTTTGACAGTTTTTTACCAATTTTCTATGCGCTTTTCTATCGTTGATTAAGCAAGTGGTATACACGTGGCGTCATCAAAGTATTGGTAGGAGTAAATATACCCAAAGTATAAATACCACTTTCATTTTTACTGTTTTTCTCTTCTCAAAATCTTTCCATCGCCATTGTTAATTTCTTAGAGCTTTTACTTCTTATTCCATGTCCGCGCGTTGTTTACCTCGTTCTCACAATTTTTCGAGATTCAGGTTAGCATTTATCTTAGTCTGTCTTCTTCAAAATGGCTAATAAACATTCCATTATGACCCGAGAGATGGTAGAAAGCTTTTGCAATAGTTATTATATTCCTGATGAAGTTCATCCTACCGCTCCGGGGCGGGATAGGACTATCACCCAATTTCCTGAGGGTAAAGTGGGTGTCTACACTAGGTTGTTCGATTATTGTGGCTATAGGATTCCTCTTACCAAGTTTTTTGTAGCTGTTCTCAAACATTTCCGTATACACATTTCTCAACTATCCCCCTTCGGTGCTGCTCGTGTATCTCATTTCGAGGTTTTGACACGCGTACTTAATCTCGCTCCATCGGTAGCTGTTTTCCGTGCGTTCTACACACGTATATATAGTGACGGATTGTTTTCGTTTGCGAAGCGTTCCTTATCGGCTCCTTCTTGTCTCTCTAAACCCCCGGACTCTATTAAGAATTGGGCGGACCACTTTTTCTGGGTTGATTCTAAGGTATTCCCTATCTCCGTCCCTTTGTATATGGGAGGCGCGTTGGAGAAGGATCCGGCTCCCCATCTTACCGCTCGTCAAGAGCAGGCCGTTCAGGTCCTTTCTACTAACAAAGCTCCTTTCCGGCGGTATCCGGAGTGTTTTTTAGTTCTTGTGGGTTTGAGCCTCTACTATCCATTTGATGAAAACACTTATCCAGCCTTTGAAAGACCTGATAAAACGGGTGGGTGAAATTTCCTTTTGGTGGGGATTTTTTTATATATATGTGGGGTTTAATCTTTTGGAGTTTATTCCGCAGATATGGGTTTACTTGACTATATCAGGACTGCTGACCCCCGGAAGGTGCAGGCGGTGGAAGTCCAGAAAGGGGAAGAGCAGGTGAAGCTGCTTAATAGCATAAAACATTGCTTCGTGTCCCTGGACGCTCCTGCTGTGGGTACAACAAGAAGGTTGTAGCGGTTCAGGCGCTGGTCCTGACGTTTCAATCCGTAGCGAAGAAATGTTGATTGCGAAGAAATGTATATTCCTGCTGTACTTACTTAGATTAATGGGTCCGGAAGGCAATCTGACTGAGCCGAGAAAGGAGGTGAGCCGCTCGCAGCAGCGGCGTGGTGGTGGGGGGGGGGGGGAATAAGGTTTAAGAAGGAAAAAAATTGGCTAAAGTCAGGTAGTTTTGAAACCCTTACCTTCTATAAAAGTTAGGGTAGGTATTATCCCAGCCTTTCTTCTTCCGGGACTATTGAAAGTCACTTGCTTTTAGTTTGGATACTGAGCAAAGATTCCGTGAGGTGTTCCCTTTGCGTTGGGGCCTTTCGTTCTCATGGCAGTACTTCCATGTGCTAAATTAGACGTTTGCAGGGGTATGGGGGTGTTACGCTTGTCCTTTACTATTGTCCTTGTACTTTACCTGTATTTTCCCTTTGTATGTCATTGTTTTCTGTTTATCCTTTGCCATGTTCCTCTATAGTTTGCGATTGACCCCTGTGATATATCTTCTGTCTCTGACTACTTAGAAGTGGACTCCAGCATTGATAAGAATTCATGCCGCGTCATAATATGTCGGCACATTGGAGGTCGGTTGGTCTTTCCCAGTTGATGAAGTGACTGGTGCGAGAAAAGGTCTAGCTTGGACACGTCTAACGGATGTTCGGTTGGCCGGCACAAAAGTTTCAGAAGATGCCTAAACAAATAATGGTATATTCATCGCTGGAATATTACACCAACATATTCAGTTGTATAGGATGACGGCTTTTCGTTTTGCACAAGATGCTGAATCAGGTTGGGAAACTTCTAGTCCCCTTAACAAGTTGGAAAAGTCTATTCGGATATCCTATTTTGAACAATATTACAAGGAGAAAATCAAGTTGTGTTTGACAGTCTTCCATTGTCTACCGATGTTGATGCTTTCTAATAACTCAACAACAACCAGATTCAACTTCATCTACTTTAACTCTAGCAACAACTGTCACTGCTGATGGAAACTTCGACTTCAGCTTATACTCTATTTAAACATTTTTCCTTTTATATTGAATTTATAAATCTTTTGAAAAGCGCAAATACAAAATATAACACCTATTTACTCAAATACTCAATCATATGACATTTCAAAAACAGACAAAATACACTAAAATCGAACTCAATCAAAAGAACCAAAAAGAATCTCTCGCAATGTCTCTGGATATCAATAACTTAAGTACCTAGAAATTTTCGATTTAACATTGACACGGTTTGTAAGCCACAAAGTTCAGAGCAAGAGATTCAAAGGTTTAAAACATGTCATTTCTAATGCCTTCTTACACTATGTAGTACCTTATATATGGATTATGACCAACTAGTGAGTTTGGAGGATTTAATGAGGGGCGGCGCGATAGATTTGCCTTGGGGGTTCAGAAGGTGAGTCCTCGTACTGACATGGCAGAAAACTTCAAAGAGAAAGCATCGTGTTAATATGACGCTCATGGGTGTGCTTCTTAAGGGAAAAGGATGTTGAGCATTTGCTAGTTTGGAAGTCTTTGGTGAATGGAGTAATGAGACGGAGTCCGCGGAGGCGTATCCCGTCTCCGTGATCAAGTTTTTCTTGTTTTGACTGCGGAGGAAAATTCATCTGTTGAAGTGCGGAAGTGTCGATACTAAAAGAGAATGATTGTATCACATAAGGAGACAGACGTCAATGTGCAAACAGTACTATCAACCCCGTCTTCACATACAAAGGAAATCTTTACTTATCTCTAAAGATAACCTTACTAACAACGTGAGAAACACTGAGCCAATCCTCGACTCTGAGCTATATATAAGACATCTAAAAGATTTTCAAAGCTCGAGCGAAAGGACAATGTACGCATAATGGGCCGCTTCATCCTTTCTGCGTTAAAACATACAACTACATTAAAACAAGTGTTTTTCAAAAGTTAAAACACAATTTTCAAGAACTTCTCAATGAAATTCCAAAATCCTATTAAAATTAGTCTATTTCAACACTCGAGTCTCTCACACACAAGCTTTCAAAGACATCATTTTTATAATCGCGTTTATCATTAAAAATGAGTCAATTGTGAAGAGGGGTTTTTTACGCGAAAATCAAACAGTTTTTATGTGAACGAACATAACACTTACTTCTCCGAATGATTGTATCATAGGATGTTCATGTCTAAGCAATTTTCAAGAACTCTTCAATCAGACATTTCATAATCCTTGCTTTCACACTTGGTGTGCACTTCAACATTGTCTCCCCTTTGAATTTTATATCTAATTTATAAATTGATATCATTCTTTTGGTGTCAAACATATGTAAAATTGAGAAGGAGCAAGAAGAAAATGTTCCATATAATTCCACTAGGAGCTTGCTGAAACGCGAGTCTCTCTTCTCCATGAATCATTTAAGACAACAATTGTACATCCTTGCGGCTATTATTCAAGCTGACTAACTGAACTTCGAGTATCTTAAAATATGGGGAAAATGTAATTAAAAATGTGAAATCTAGAAAATAATAAGATGATCTAAAAGACTCAAAGTGCCTTTCCCGCTTACCCACATATGCGAAACACTTCGATCACTATCGTGATTCATCTGTAAAGGCGGGAGATTCAGTGATTTCTAAAAAAAGAAGAACACTTTCAAAGATTGCAAATGTTTTTGATTTTTAATCAAACATACTTTCATTGATTTTCAAATGCTTTTTGGTGACTATCAATACGCCCACTACAACCTATTAATTCACGATCGATTAAATGAGTCCAAGGTGTGGTAGTTACAGGATAATTAGTCCTATGAAACCAATACCAACCAAACCGAAGGGAGTCTACCCAAGGATACTCCCTAAGATTATAGAAAGAGATATCCCTGAGCGGCATGATTTTGAGAGATGAATGAGTAACCACGAAGAAATGTTAGTCTCATCAGCATGACTACTCACCAAAACACGATACACTCCATGGTGATAGTAATGACGTCTTGGTAAAATAGTAAAGGGGTGAAGAATTAAAAAGAAATTAAGGATAGGAAAGGGCAAATAAATATAGCCCCCGCATACAAATTAACAAGCACGAACTTGAGTCAATACATATGTTATCAATCTTTACAAAGAGAAGTTATAGTATAGAAGAAAAGACACATCACCTAGCTCCCATTTTGATTCCTAAATCTCCTCCCTTCCCTAGCCATTTCATCTGTTTCTCTCACAAAGTCAGAAGCTTGTCCTCATTTGTCTCTCTTGTAGATCAACATGACTCTTCTATTGACTTTTCTCACAACACTTATCTCCCACATAGTATGTCATATTTTAATAGTGGCAGTTCTGATCAGCCTTACCATCACTAACATCACCAAAACGCGTATACAAAATCGGAGTCTGAGCCAAAACGATATCAAATAGCAATAAATTGCTCATTGGACACATTTTCATGATAAACACTTAGTGTTGATCTCCAACATCTAGAGACACAATAATTAACAAAGCGTCCTACGCATTAGTCTATTCTCTACAGTGACTATGCAGAACATCAATAGTGATACTCTTATATAGTATTCACCTGTAGACGATGGAAATCTTTCCAAGTGATTCAACAAAATCAAACAGCATTATGAAGGTGACTTGCGAGATTCTATATGAATCAAACTCTTGTGCACACTGTGCATATAACATCTTTTTAGGCCAGACTCTACAAATCGACGACGAGCAATCATATCAGATAGTAACTACTACTTATTCCACTTTTATCGATGTTGTCCTCACTTTGAGGATGTCTCATAGAATGAGAACAACGCAAGGTACAGGCGGAAAAATTAAATGGCCAAGTTGATTCTGCGAAGAGGAAAATACAACACTATTAAACTAGAAACCTGTCCGAAGGTTCTTTTAAATCGAACTATGTGATCACAAGGTCAAGTCCTCACGGATCGAAGGTTAACAATACCGAGCACTTCGACGAATCAGAGCAAGAAGCACAGACCACATATACGAGCCAGATTCTGTTGTATCAGGTTCACTAACGCATATAGACATGCAGAGTTAATAGACGACAGAGTTACAACACCTCAGTCCAGAGCTGAGCGTCGACTACATTACCACTTTTTAATGCTCAATGCTACTCATCTAAGACATATTAAGAAGCATCAAAATCGCGCGGAATCAAAAGATCGAATATCAAGTTGTTATCCCACTTAATCCATATCTCAATATACTAATAAGATTATAAGCCGAATATAATAAGCTAGAAAGAGCAGTCTTTTGAGAGACGAGGAAGAAAATAAGAGAGAAAAGAGCGTAAAGGATTACACCATAGACAAAATGGTAACCAACACCACCTATATTCACTAGACGATGGAGGACAAAGGCTTATTATAGTCCAAGGCCTCTATGGCGCATAGGCTCTTGTTACTTGGCATTGTGTCGGCCTAAGAGCCCAAAACACATAGACAATTAGATTATAGTAACAATCTCCGAAGCCTGTCATCAAAACATGACTAGGCTTATCTCTAACAAACTAAGACTTAATTCCTCGACGATAATCGATACATTCTTGTTTGCCTTAATAACATTAAAGCTAACAAACTCTCCCTACGTAGAGGTTATCTTCGATTCTAACTTTATGCTGTTGAGCCTGTCTTAGGTCTTGTCTTTGTTGATTCTTCTTGATGTTATGTAAGAGGATATATTGGTATTTACTTCAAGCTTTGACTGATCTTGATCTGATAGACTTTTGTTCTTTTGACCTTCTTAGTTTATGTATCTCTCTTGATCTGAATCATCTCTTTGTCTTGAATCATCTTGATTTGTGACCTTATTTTGACTCAACTTAGTCTGCTTTGACCAACATGCTCATGACTTGTCTCTTGAAAGCTGCACAACACACTCTCTCTCGTCGCATCAGGCTACAACAATATCCCCTTTCCAGGTTATAAATTTGAAGATCGATTGATGACTATTGGGGAAATTTTGCGATTATCAGATTGAGCAGAAGAGGTTAGCATGTACATAGAGTTTTTCATCATGTCATGATTTTCTCTATTCAGATCGAGAGAATATGAGCATGTAGGTATTAAATTCCAACTTAGCAGAACGAGGCTGCAACAATGGTCCGCGTTGTACCCGCATTTGAAAAGTTTAGTAAATATAACTATCAGAAATGGTACGAATATGGCTTTGCATTCATCGAGATTTGGTTGCAATAACCTCTGGTTCCATGAGGACCGACCTGTGATCGGGTAGGTTCAATTTGGAAGAACCTTATTATTATAGCTTAAAGCGTAGGATCTTCTAACACAGATGTATTAGATTCACCATGCTTGCTTGTTCTCATTACCAGAACGTCTCAAAGCAAAAAAACAAGATAAATGAATCAGTTAGTTAACATCTCTATTGAATTTAAAAATCGTCAATTCAGTGACTGGACCAAATCGATATCCAGTTAGCACAAGCTTGATTCATATAGAATCTTGCAAGTCACCTACCGCAATGCTGTTTGATGTTGACACTGGAAGGATTTCCATTCGTCAATGTAAATACTAAAGAGTATCTCTCTGACGCGTGTTTCGGCGCACGATCACAAGGATAATGGCTGTTGGACGACATGAGTTTACAACTTGTGAATTTAATGGTGTGTTTAACAAGTGTAGTTTTCGACGTTCTGCTGCCTAATGAGACTCTTTTATTGATTGATCCCTCTCTACAGCTCTGACTCGATATAATCTGCACTTTGGTTTTAGTAATCCGAAGGGCGTTCAACTAAGCCACTGACTGCCACCTATTCACAATATCCAAGCTAATCGAGCTAGCGTGAGGTATCAATCTAGAACCAAGAGTAGTGTGTCCTCACAGTGACAAATAAGACATCGCTACTTTTGAGCCTACTTAAATGGCTAGGAAGTGTTGTGCATTGCATCACTGGGTACATGATAACTTTCTTTAATACTAGACATCATCTTGGTGAGATCCGACTAGATCGTACATTGAACCTGGTTTCTCTGCCTACAGTTATGTGGAGCGGCTTCATTCTCCCTTTATCGCCCGACCATTCTTCAACCCCTTTAATGTTTACGCCAAGCCTATCACCACGCACCACCGTATGTTGTAATTAGTTATTGTGACATAACATCATGTTTCTTATAGACTACATCTACTCCCTTATCTCAATCATGTCTCCATCATCACCTAACAGGACTGTCTAATCTTTCTCCATGGGTAGATCGCCTCCGATTGTCAGAGTTGGATCGCTGGCGATCTTAACCTTAACCTTAACCCCCTTATGAACTCAAATCGACATCTGGAGTGAGTCTAATTGAGTTTTTTGTGATGGTCTAAGTGACCAAAAACCAATAAGCCATTGAAGAATCAATCAAGTGTTTGAATAGAAATCAACGACGTTTTATAACAACCTTGAGAGTTTTAACTTTTCTCAAAATAGCGAGCCCCGGTACAGCTTGAGTGCAATTCGAGATTCGAGAATTGTTCGATTCGCACATGTCGTAGAGGAAGTTGTACACTTAGAGTCTCTACAAGATCAGAGTCTTCTAAGATAGATTCACACTTTAATCACATTTCTATTTTCTCCCTTATCGAAAAAATTAAATCACTTTTATAGTATTTTAGATACCAATTGATTAACAAATTTGACTGACATAAAAAGTTTCATGGGGATAAAAATGTTTATGAAGGCATGAAAATATGTGAACGATTTTTCTGTGCTTCTCCCCTTTTAAACAATTATATAGTGGCTGAATATCAAATGTGATGCAACATTTGACATCATAAGAGCGCTGATAGTGACATCACAACATATTTTTTGAAATAGGGAGTTAACGCAAGCCTTGTTATACCACACAAAGTACAATACTTATTAGCCCTACAAAGCGTTTCATCCAGTGGGCCGTTATGCTGAAGATAAACGAATGAGTATTCAAATATGACCCAAAATTACTATATCAACTCGGGTTATTTTATACAATGACAATTGAAGTAACCCTTCTTTAAGGAATGCACTAAGCTCGTTTTGATACATAAATTTAACCTTTTATGTAAAGTATCCATAAACATTAAAAGTAATTTTGGTTTTAAAAGCTCTCCTCCAAAAAATTGATCTACATAAAAAAAAAAATTCTTGAGCTAGCACAATATTTGATAGAATTACTGAGAAAGAGGAGTGTTGACAACACAAAATTTGAAGATGCACATAGAGATAACTATACACCATAAATTTAACAAAAAGCACAATGATCAAGTAATTATGAAAAGAGAATTTGACATTGACAAGATCTTTTTGAAATATTATGTTACACGCGATTTTTGACAACCTATCATGATAAGAAAGACTTCTCTTCTATTTTAGAGTAAGCGCACTGAAGCGTACACTCCCCTTATGTTCCGGGCTCCTGGTTACGATTATTGATGTAGCTGAGAGTGTAAACACCATTTGAGAAAATTAGAAATGACATGTTTTAAAGCGTTTGAACTCTTGCTCGAACTTCATTTACACACCCGTGTCAATGTTAATCGACATTTCTAGGTATCGTAAAGAGTCTATGGGTTAAGGCTCTTCGATTCCAAGAGACATGTCCAAAACGAGATACTTTATATTGTATCATCTTAGGTGACAATAGTCTTTGATTGTATTATAGTTTTTGAAGGAATTTTGTATTTTTGTATTTGCTTCTTCTCTTTCGTTTTATATCTCTTGTATTTGATTTTATAATCTATATACTCCAAGTTTGATGTTGATGCATAGATCAAGCCGATTCATTTGCCGAGAGCCCTCAGGTCTGCTGGAGTCAAACATTCTCATACCCAAGCTCGTTTACTGAAATCTGAGATTAACTTCTAAACTCTAAGCTTCGCACAAGATTAGCTTAGTAAATTAGGTAGCTAACTGATATCCGATTCTGACAAAGAATAGTTCTACAATACCCTCTTTCACAACTGTTCCTTGATAAAATGAAATATGACAAAAAAACCGTGATGTGCTTTGCGTGCATAGTGAGCTGGATTCGCGGATTGCACAAGACATGGCTACTGACATGAATCCTTCAGAGTCGACAGCGTACTTAGGTTACTTTATGTCAAAGTGAACAGACCATAATCTTGAGCTAGTTCTCGCATCCAAGCACTTAACTACAAACGGCACACAGAGAGACACATACTCGGTTTATTTTATTATGTCTTTTTTTTTGTTTTTTTTTTTTTTCTTTTTGAGTTTTGACATTGAATCTATCTGGTCCTCGCTTACTTGGATGACCACTTTGACTAGCTTTCTTTGTTACCTCCAGAAATTGTACAGCTCTCAAGATGTTAGACTTTTGCGTGTATCGATATAACTCGCGTGATCCGAGATCTGAAAAAGCAAGTTAATTCGAAACCGCGGTGCGTCCTTGTCGGATACCAGAGTCCCCTGTGAACATGGTTTCTCCTCTTAAGGTAAAGATCCTTTCTTAACCCTTGAGGGTACTTTCTTTAGTTGTTCATCAGAGCTTGGCACCGAGCACAATAACATGTTGAATGAACAATATCTTAGTATACTGTTATGTTCCGTACACACTCGAATGAGTGACGTACCCCCGAGCCATGCACAATATTTCGTTTGGTCCAACGGGAGTTCCACTCTAAGCTCGGCATCATTAGGGGTTTAGTAGCCATTGGTGTACCAATTGTCTAACACATGACGTCATACCCATGCTTTTTAAGTATCTTTAGCCTACTTATCCATCCTGATTACTTAAAGCGAATAACCAACGTGGGGATTGGTGAATCTGAATTCCTCAAAAGATTTCACCAGCTAGCTCGCTCCCATTCTTAGACATTTCAGAACTCTTTGATGGCAATTAGTTTTCCTATCAAACTTTTTAGACAGTTTCTTTGGGTATTCATAGAACCAAAAATGATCTCACATCCAACGTATCACTATTGCACAAGCAATATGTCATTCCGTGAATATGTAATGACAAAGTTGGAACAATATAACCTTTGGAAAATCCTATGGATACCAGGAAGTTGGAGAGTTCATCATACCACGCTCGTGGAGCTTGCTTGAGTCCATATAATGCCTTCTTGAGATGGTGGACATTGTCAGGATGATGTGGGCCTACGAATCCGTTTGGCTGATTGACGTACACTTCTTCCTTCAGAGGTCCATTAAGAAAAGTTATCTTGACGTCCATCTGGAATACAAAAAATGATTTGTCTGCAGCATACGCAATGAATATCCTAACCGCTTCCAACCGAGCAACTGGTGCAAATGACTCTTCGAAATTAATTCCTTCCGCCTGACTGTATCCCTTAACGACAAGATGAGCTTTGTTGCGGATTACATTATTCTCTTCATCATGTTTGTTCTTCTAGAGCTATTTCATGTTGATGACATTTTTGCATAATGGTTTGTCAGCTAATTCCCAAACATCTAGTCATTCGAAGTTTCAAACTGATGAAGTTCTTCTTGCATCGCTTCGATCCACGCATGATCAGCCATGGCTTCTTTGATATTATTTGGTTCGGTGCGACTCACAGTGAGTGCAAACATACACATCTCGCCATCTGTTTCTAGCTGTCGTCTTATTCGAACTAGTTGAGAAGGATTTCTAATGACTTGTTCTAAAGGATGATCTCTTGTCTAATGGTGTTCAGAGGGGTGTCTTTGATAGAATGTATGCATGTTTGACGGATCAACATGATGAGAGGATGACTCCCTCATTTCGTGTGTCGGTGCACCAAAAATGTTGATAAATTCATCTTCGTCAACCATTACATTTTTTGCTTGATCGATGTTCTTAGTAGCCGTGATAGATGGTTTATAGGTTTTGGTGTTGAGTTAAATATAGGTGATATAAGCAGGCAACGGATTGTTGAAGTTTTAAGGACGGGGTTGTTGTTAGGTTGTTGACAGTTTAAATCGGAAGCATCAGCAGTAGAAACAGGGAAAGGCTTTGACACAACTGAAGTAGCTCCATTGAAATATTCATCAAGCATAGGACTGAACAGCATATCCAACTCATTAAGAGACGTTGTTACTGTTTCATCTGCTAATGGAACATTTTCTTGACTTTGGGGATCAGGACTTAAACTATCATGATTAAGTGTCGTTGTCAGACATTATGGTACGGGGTCAGAGCTTACGTGATCTGACGCCATATGAGGTAAAATATTGACATGAATGGTTTCAACTATCAATCTTATTCTCTTGTTATATACTCTGTAACCTTTTGACTGAGTAGAATACCTCACAAAAATACAAGCATCGCCTTTTTCTTTCATCTTGTCAAGATTCTCACCATCTCTGACAATGTAGCATAAGGAGCCAAAGATGTGAAAGAATTTGACTGTTGGTTTTATTTCATTGATGATGTGGTATGGCGTTTTCTCATGTCGAGGGATTACAAGTGAACGGTTTGGAGTAAAACATGCAGTTGCAATTGCTTCAGACTAGAAGAACAAAGGAATTTTAGCGGCGCTTAGCATTGTTCGAGCAGGCTCAACAAGAGTACGGTTCCGTCTTTTGACAACGCCATTTTGTTCAGGTGTTCGAGCAGTAGACGTTGGGTGTTCAATTCCCTCTTGTAAAAGGTATGCATGAATAGTCTTATTGAGAAATTCCATGCCTTTGTCAGTTCTGTAACATTTCTCAATTTCAGGTCATTTTACGACTCCTATTATTAGTCACTATTTGTTTTAGTTCGATACGCGTTTACCTTTAATTTTGCTTTTGAGCTAAATCGCGTAGACTAAAAATAACCATTTAATGTAAATAGTCATCAAATAAATTGAGGTTTACATCAACCAAGTAATATATAATTATTAAGAAGATAATTATGTAACTTGTGTATTTTATTTTTGTTGGTCACGTAAAAGGGTTACGTTTCGCAATAAAATACATTTGGACATACCCCGGAAATACCTAGACTTACCTAGACTCAAACCAATACCCACTTTTAAAACCTTAACACAAAATTAAATCAATTCTTGTGTTAAAGACCCCACCAAGAGCCGATTCATGGACAATATAAACTTAGAATCTTACACTAAGTACAATGTACATCCAAGTCTAATTAAGATTTGTACAACATGTCTCTAGTTAGCTAATACACATGGGTTAGAGATCACTTTGGATCCTTCCTTCCCTACCAAAACCCACGGCATACATATATGCATACCTAGAAATCTCCAAATGATCCTAAAGTACATGTACATCTCATGGCTAATTAATGTTAGTCCTAAATGTCTCCCACTAATCTATTACACAATGGTTAATAACCATTTGGCTCCTCTTTCCCTTGTATAGCCGGCTAAACACAAGACACACACACACATCACAAGATTTCAAGTATCTAAGCATATCTTGTACATATATCTTGTAATTAAGAATAGTACCTTGTGGTTTTAACAAAACTATGTGTGATTAACCAAAACCACAAAACCACTAGTAGCTAGGGCACAGTTTGGTTTTGTTTGTGTAACTAGAAACATGTAACCAAGTATTTGCCTATAAATACTCACACAACCTCACCATATTACACTCTTGCAACCCACACATACACGAAACACTCTCTACTTTGCTCTATTTGTTTCGGGTCACCACAGCCGAGACACTATCCACACAAACACGACATCACACTAGTAATCATCAAGCTAAGGTTCATAACTAATATAAAATACTAGGTATTGGGTGAAAGATATATTTAAACAAATAAAAGTGATAATTTAATATAGACTATACCTGAATCCCTCCCGCCCGCAAAGTAAACCCCACCTGCTAAGTGTACTCCACAAGCATTGAAGCTTAGGGTTAGTTTATTTAGACGTTGTATTCCACACGTTGGCTATCCACATAGCACGCAACAAACACGTTCAAGAATGTCTAGTACCCATGTAAGAGTCATTAGCCAATGTCCATATTCAAGATTCATTGTTTGCTTCATGTGTCATAGAGGCACGGTTGTTAGGTGTTAACAAGCAAAACATTTGTCGTCGCCTAGCATGACACAACCCATGTCCCACCACGGTCTTACAATATAGGAACAACTAATATAGACTGGTGTGGTGAACCAAAAGCCATAAGGCACGTAACAAAGATCTTGTGTATAAGCATGAATGTTTAAATATGACATGCACACGTAAAATATTTAACCGAGAGGTTTGATAACTCGTTTGGAAACGGAAACACTTTCATGTCACGTAGCATAATATTTAACAACTCGTTTTGCTCAATAAAGGATGTGTACACTATAGTATATGCGAACTAGGGTTGTTTGGGATATGTCGAAATAAGTTAGCAGAAGTTAGTACTGCTAGCAGGGTTAGTACTGCTAGCAGAAGTTAGTACTGCTAGCAGAGTTAGTACTGCTAGCAGAAGTTAGTACTGCTAGCAGAGTTAGTACTGCTAGCATATTATTAATACTGCTAGTGTATTAATAATACTGTTTTTGACATTCCTGAACTTTCTTGTGTCCAACACGAGCTCAAACAAACTCTAACGAATTTGTAACTCACTAATGGGTTGTATGATACGAGCTAAATTAGAAGTTAATACTGCCAGGCTTAAGAAGTTAGTACTGTTAGCAGAAGTTAGTACTGCTAGCAGAGTTAGTACTGCTAGCAGAAGTTAGTACTGCTAGCAGAGTTAGTACTGCTAGCATATTGTTAATACTGCTAGTGTATTAATAATACTGTTTTTGACATTCCTGAACTTAAGGGACTATTTGGAACTCATAAGAACCTAAAATGTAATTTTTGTAAAATAGAGGGACTAAACGTATCAATATGGAAACTCAGGGGTGTAAACGGTAAATATTCTATTTTAAACTATAAGGACTGTTTTTGCCAATAATGAAAACCTAAGGGTATTTTATATAATTAAGTGATTTAAATAAACACTTATGGTATCGGACTAGTCGTGATATAATACGGATACTTATATAACTAAAGTCACGCGAATGATAAATAGGTGTATTTATTATTAATACTTAAACACCTTGTAAACTTAAAAGTATATAGTCGTACACCTTCCTAAGAGCAAACGAGAAAAACAAATACAATAAACGGGTACACCACCACACAAGTGATAACATTATATATATAAACTAGCAAATTTATTGTGGTTTATGCATTGAGTCGTTAGCCTAAACTTTTAGACTAAGACTGGCCGTATTTACTTAGGTATTTGACGGTGTGATTCATTCGCCATACTTGGATATAATTTTCATTTTTAGAGGACTATTTACTAAGGTAAGTTCATAGCCCCATGTTTTACAATTATTTAAATGATTTACATTCTTGGGGTGCGAACATGCTTGTTTTACAAATTGGAAGCAAGTGTACATTTTATGCAATGATTACGTGTTTGCCTAAGTAGCGATAACCTACTGAGCCCTTTATCATGAACTGTCAATTATTGGATTGTGAGAGCGAATGCTATAGATAGATCTATTTGGGATTGACAATCCCCGTTCGGGTGATTAGCTATCATTGGGAACGAACGTATACCATGTCGGATTTGGGATGTTGCGGGTTAAAACATCATTCACGGGCATTCATTGGCAATATATTGCATTCATACATGACGAGCTTCAGTGTCATGAGCTTCGGAAAGCGTAATTAATTTTTTTATGATGTTTGCATTTGTTGCTTAATCATACACTTGGAAATCTTGCGGTCCTACTATAGATTTACATAAACTTATGAATTCACCAACTTTATGTTGACGTTTTAAGCATGTTTTTTAGGTCAATAAGGCATGAGGTGCGATGATACATTGGAAGTCATTATTTGAAGAGTCAACATTAAAGATTTGAGGTCTTATTACATTTTGGGGACAATTGTTATAAACCGGAATCTTTATTTATATTGTTGAACAATTTGAAGCCATGGGCTTATGTAACAAACAAGTATTTTGTTAATCCAATGTATCTTTTTCAAACGACATGTTTAGTAGTCGTTCTCAGATCTTGTGCTATTGACCCGTAAATGTAACGCCCTCGGATATTCAACATTCCGCTGCGACCCAGATTTGAGGGTGTTACCTATTGGACTTAGCTTTAGGCCCAATCCACTTGGACCTTACTAATGGGCTAGGACCTGGTCTTTGAGTAATAATATCAATATAATAACTTAATGGGCTTGCTTAATGGGCCTATTGGGCTTTTTGAGCTAATTTAGACAATACTAGTAAAATGGCTAATAAAAAAAGCTAAAAACCTAGAAAACTCTAAGTGTGAAATAAATATGTTGCAAGGGCATGATCATCATATAAACTACATATATACATATACTTATTTAATTTATGAGTTTTCGTTAATTTTTATCGACTAGAAACCTAAGACCCGTTACAATTTTATAGGTCTTGGTTGATTGACGCGCCTACTTTCGAAGTTTTTATTCATTGGTATTCTCATCCGACATCACTAAGTGAGTTCATAGCCTCGCATTTTTACACTTTAATTGTTTTATAAACCCGTGAGGGAGATAACATGTTTGTTTTTAAAATAGAACACAAGGGAGATTGTATGCTACTTGCCTCAATTATTATTATAAGTTAGCTTAACTCGCTAGATAAAAGACCTGTGGAAATCATGAATTGTTAACTACCGAGAAATGGTAGACGCTTATACATGAAATAGTACCATTTGGAGGCTTCCACCTCCAATCCGTGACGACTGGCTATCGTTAAGTGTCGGGAATATGACACAACGGATGCGTTGTATAGAGAATAATATGCACTCATAGAGAGGGTGTATAGTAGGCATATCTTGTTGGGAACCCCAACATAATTAGATGGTAACATTCAATGTCATAAGACTTATAAATAATCCCCCGATATAACTTTGTTTAGCCACATCGTTATATCCTGATGAATATTGAGAAATGATACTAGTGTTCGAAAATTTTATTGTTTATATATATAAACTCTATGGATTCACTCAACATTATTGTTGACATTTTAGCATGTTTTATCTCAGGTCCTTGAAGGTAATTCGGCAATGGAGATTTTGGTTGTCGCTTATGGAAACCTAAATGTTTTGAAGGCCCATTAAATAAAAGTCATTTGAAGATGATTTGCAAAAATGTTGTATGAATTATAAAACAATTTAGGACCTATGATGTAACTTTTATTTCGAATGAATGTATTTAAAAACGTCTCTTTTCGAGTCGTTGTTTATGCTTAAGTTGTTATATTATGACGTAGCACCCCAAATGACCCTTCTGCTGAGATATATAAAAATGGGGATGTTACAGATTGGTATCAAGAGCTTAAGTTATAGAGAACAAAAGATTTTCAAAAAAAAATGAACGAAAGGATTTTTAAAATCTTTTAACTATAACTGTGCAAGCGAAATCTCCGAATTACCGATGGACAAGAATGAGAAGGAATTATTTATCGATACATATATATATGGAAAATATATATGTTATAATATGAAATTTTCATTTATTTGAATATAAATGTTAATTACGTAATTATTTTAATACTAATACGAGATATTTATACGATGCAGATTATCATGGAGAACCCTAATCATCCTAACGAACCGAACAAAGATATTCCTAAAGAAAATCCAGTTATTCCCGAGCCGAACCACGTTGAGGATGCCTATGATCCCAACGAAATGGTTGACATTCCCGATGATGAGGAGTTAGTAGATTATGATGAGGATGATGAGGAAGACCCGGAAGAAGACCCGGAAGAAGAACCAAAACAAAATAATGGGCATGGGAATCAGTTTGCCCAACATCCTAACCCACAGCCTGGTAATATGAATGGTTGGTTAGAAGAGGATGATGATGTAAATGAGAATGTTAATAATGAGTATATCGAGGATGAAGATGTTGAGATTGAGGTCGATGATGATGCGGGGTTGATCTTTCCTTATGAGGTGGAAGGCGACCAAACACCGCCACCTAGAGATGAGTCTTCTGATTCTGAGCCACCTAATACGGAGTCATCTGATTCTGTATCATCCGATTCTTAGTCATCTAATTCTGAGTCTGAGGACGAGGAGGTTGATGTTGCACCCGAGGTTGATGTCGCACCTGAGGCTACTGTTGGGACTTCTACCCAAAAGCCTTATGCTATTCGTGACTTTCTGAGGGGCTTATATGAGGTAGGAGAGTCATCTTCTGCTCGTGACTCATCATATGTTGGTGGATTGGCACCTTGGGCTTTGAGACGTGATTTGGAGACGTCCCATGCACGAGCTAGACTTACGGAGGCTGAGTTAAGTACAAACCAAACTGAGATTGCTCTTCTTAAATCTAAGGATAAAATCGGGGAGAAAGAAAGGGAAATACTTAATCATGATTTGGAAAATGTCGAGCGTGCTTTGGATAATGTTCTCGAGAGGGTGTCGGTATTGGAGAGTGGGGAGAATGCCACATTGAAGAAAAGATTGGATGAGACTAAGACTAAGTTGGCGTGGGCTCGTATGGAGCGTGATATTGCTGAGAGGAGGTTGCATGAGTCCCGAGTGTGGAATAAGATGTTTTACTTGGATATGGTTCGTATTGGGGCTATTCCAAAGCCGCCATCTGATGATGAAGACATTGAGCGTCTAAGAAAGAAATCGAATAACTATACTTCTGATGGGACCGAGAGACCTTCCAAGCCATGTGGACCACCTAGTGACTCTTAGTAGATTAGTTTATCATTTGTAAATCACTAACTAAACTACGATGTCAGTTAGTAGGACTAGTCTTTTGGAGTTGTATAGCATTAGATGGTGACATGTAATGTATGACAATGCAACTTGTAACTTATTGGTGATTAATGAAATGACTATCTTTTGGTTCTAATTCTATGTCGTGTTGTTGTTACCTTTCTTTTCTTGTTTCTTCTAAATTGTTCCTTTTGCTTAATACAATCATTGAATGAATACTCATTATGATTTGATTTGTGTTGTAACAGGATCATGCCGCCAAAAGCAATGTCTGAGGCACGTATGCGCGAGGTTATTAGGGAACAAGTTGCCACATCTATGGCTGAATTTATGGCAAATATGAACCGCGGAGCCGGTGGTGCTGGAGCCGGTGGTGGTGGAGCCGGTGGTGCTGGAGCCGGTGGTGCCGGACCAGCAGCGCCCGAAATTACTGGGTGTACTTACGTAACATTCATGAAGTGTGACCCACAACCTTTTAAAGGCACCGAAGGTGCCGTGGGATTATGTCAGTGGTTTGAGAAACTAGAATCTGTGTTTCGAATCAGTGATTGCAAGGAAAGGGATAAGGTGAAATTTGCAACTGCTACTCTCCAAGGTCGTGCATTGACTTGGTGGAATGGAAGGATTGCTTCCATGGGTATTGATGCTGCTAATGGTACTCCATGGACTGAGGTGAGAAAGTGGATGACCGAGGAATTTTGTCCTCGAAGTGTGTTGCAAAGGGCTGGAGGCAAGAATTTGTCAACTTGAGTTAAAGGACTGATAGTGTTGGGTTATACCAACCGATTCCATGAATTGGCCTTTGTTGTGTCTAGAATGGTGGTGCCTGAAAGTGTAGAAGGTTGCGAACAGTATATTCGTGGGTTGTTAAAGAATATACGTGGTGATGTGACATCATCAAGGCCTATTGGTATTGACGAAGCTGTCTGTATGGCTTATCAGCTCATGGGATAAATAATACAAGACAAGACTGATGAGGTTTCTGAGAGTGAAAAGAGGAAAGGTGAAGGAGATCGTAGTGGTCGTGGTGACAACCAACGCGATTACAATCTTCGGCAAAACCAAAGAAGGGCTAATGCTGGAGCTATGACCAATGCTGTACCAAATGACAACGAAGTTTGTCCAAAGTGCAAGAATAAGAAGCATGCTGGGGATTGTTGGAAATGTGGTGAGTGTGGTAAGTTGGGGCACAAGACTGCTGCTTGTTGGAGCCTCGACAAAAAAGATGTGACTTATCTTAATTGCAATGAAAAGGGTCACCAAAAGAATGGACAAGGTGGAAATAACCGTGGAGCTGTTTACAAGTTGGGAGTTGTGGATGCTCAGCAAGATCCGAAAGTCGTTACTGGTACGTTCTTACTCAACAACCGATATGCTACTGCTTTATTTGATTCGGGTGCCGATAAAAGTTTTGTGTCTACAAATTTTAGTACCCTTATTGATATTGAACCGGTTGAGTTGGATACTAGCTATGATGTTGAATTGGCCGACGAAAAAGTAGTAAGTACCAATAATGTATTAATAGGATGTACACTAAATCTTTTAAACCATTCTTTTCCAATCGATTTAATGGTAATAGAACTAGGAAGTTTTGATATCATTATTGGGATGGATTGGTTATCACGATATGATGCTGCTATTTTGTGTGGAGAGAAAAAGGTTAGGATTCCCCTGGAAGGTAAGACGTTGGTTATCGAAGGCGATAGAAATAATTCCCGATTGAAGATCGTTTCTTGCATTAAGGCTCAAAAGTATATCGAGAAGGGTTGTGACCCCCCCCCCCCCCCCCCCCCCCCCCCCCCCCCCCCCCCCCCATAGCTATTTTAGCACAAGTAATCTGAAAAAGATCAAAGGAGAAGCGATTAGAAGATGTTCCAGTTATCCAAGATTTTCCTGAGGTATTTCCCGAAGAATTACCTGGACTTCCGCCACCCAGGCAAGTTGAATTCCGTATTGATCTTATTCCCGGTGCTGCACCTGTGGCGCGTGCGCCATATCGTTTAGCACCATCTGAAATGAAGGAGTTGTCCAAGCAACTGCAAGAGTTATCGGAGAAAGGTTTTATTCGACCGAGCTCGTCGCCGTGGGGAGCTAGTCTTGTTTGTGAAAGAAGAAGGATGGATCGTTCCGAATATGCATTGATTACCGAGAACTGAACAAGTTGACGATCAAGAATCGATATCCATTACCGAGGATTGATGACTTATTTGATCAGCTGCAAGGTTCTAGTGTTTATTCGAAGATTGATTTACGGTCTGGTTATCATCAACTTCGCATCCGCGAGGAAGACATTCCAATCACAGCATTTAGAACTCGTTATGGACATTATGAGTTTCAGGTAATGCCTTTTGGACTGACTAATGCACCTGCAGTATTCATGGACTTGATGAATCGCGTGTGCAAGCCGTATCTTGATAAGCTCGTGATTGTATTCATTGATGACATTCTGATTTATTCCAAAAATAAAGAAGAACATGGTGAACATTTGAAGACTATCTTGAATTTGCTAAGGAGCGAAAAGTTGTACGCTAAGTTTTCGAAATGTGATTTTTGGCTTGATCCCGTGCAATTCCTTGGCCATGTGATTGATAGTAGTGAAGTTCATGTTGATCCTGCGAAGATCGAAGCCATTAAAAATTAGGCTGCACCGGCTACACCAACGGAAGTGTGACAATTTTTGGGTTTGGCAGGTTATTATCGAAGGTTTATTAAGGAGTTTCTCTAATATCCAAACCATTAACTAAACTCACTCAGAAAAATAAGCCGTATGTGTGGGGCGACGACGAAAAGGAGGCATTTCAAACATTGAAGCTGAAATTGTGTAGTGCGCCAATATTATCACTACCCGAAGGAAGCGAAGACTTTGTTGTGTATTGTGATGCATCCCTTAAAGGATTTGGAGCTATTTTGATGCAACGAGAAAAGGTGATTGCGTACGCCTCTAGACAACTTAGAAAGAATGAGGAAAACTACACGACCCATGACTTGGAATTGGGAGCGGTGGTTTTTGCTCTTCGACTATGGAGACATTATTTGTACGGCACTAAGTGTACGGTATTCACCGATCACAAAAGCCTACAATATATTTTGGATCAGAAAGAGCTAAACATGAGGCAGCGTAGGTGGATTGAACCTCTGAGTGATTACGATTGTGTTATCCGTTATCACCCGGGAAAGGCGAATGTTGTCGCTGATGCGTTGAGCAGGAAGGATAAGGAACCGATTCGAGTGTGTGCTTTATTGGTGACGGTACATAACAATTTACCCAAAAAAATTCGAAATGCACAAGTTGAAGCCTGCAAGGAGGAAAATATTGGTGCCGAAGGATTTCGTGGCGAAGGGGAGCCATTTGAAGTTAGATCCGATGGTACGAAATGTCTGAAAGGACGAGTATGGTTACCATTATTTGGAGGATTGAGAGTCCTAATCATGTTGGAATCTCATAAATCAAAATATTCCATTCATCCTGGATCGGATAAAATGTACCATGATTTGAGGAAGTTATATTGGTGGCCGAATATGAAAGCGGACATTGTGACATATGTTAGTAAGTGCTTGACATGTACTAAAGTCAAGGCTGAACACCAAAATCCGTCAGGATTACTTCAGCAACCGGAAATCCCTGTTTGGAAGTGGGAGAGAATTATAATGGATTTCATTACAAAGCTTCCAAGAACACCATCTGGATATGATTCAATTTGGGTCATTGTTAACCGATTGACTAAATCTGCTCACTTTATTCCAATGAATGAAAAGTATAAAATGGAGAGGCTTACTTGATTGTATCTGAAAGAGATTGTTTGTAGGCACGGGGTGCCTATGTCAATTATCTCAGACAGAGACCCTCGTTTCGCATCAAGGTTTTGGTCATCACTTCAAAAGTCATTAGGGACGAATTTAGATATGAGCACTGCTTACCATCCTGAAACTGATGGTCAGAGTGAAAGAACGATACAAACATTGGAAGACATGTTGCGTGCTTGCGTGATTGACTTTGGTAGTGGCTGGGATAAGCACTTACCTTTGGCTGAATTCTCATACAATAATAGTTATCACGCTAGTATTAAAGCCACACATTTCGAAGCTCTATACGGAAGGAAATGTAGATCGCCTGTATGTTGGAGTGAGGTTGGAGATGCCCAACTCACGGGACCGGAAATGATTCGTGAAACGACGGGAATGATTGTGCAAATCAAGAACCGATTATTGGCTACTCGTAGTAGACAGAAAAGTTATGCGGATGTGAGACGTAAACCTTTGGAGTTCAAAGTGGGTGACAAGGTTATGCTGAAAGTATCACCGTGGAAAGGTGTTGTACGATTTGGGAAACGTGGGAAATTAAGTCCCCGTTATATTGGACCATTCAAGATTTTATCAAGAGTGGGTCCGGAGGCATATAAACTGAATTTACCCTGAGAGCTTCAAGGAGTTCGTAATACATTCCATGTTTCGAACTTGAAGAAATGTTTATCGAATGAAGAACTAGTTATTCCTCTCGACGAAATACGGATCGGACGAAAGTTGCATTTCCATCGAAGACCCATTGAAATCATAGATGAGAGAATGAATCAACTTAAGCAAAGTCGAGTATTCTGGGGAACGGGAGGACCAAATGTGGAAGAAATACCCACATCTCTTTGATTTTAACAAGAAGCGAGCAACAAGATGAATTGATCTTCAGGGACGAAGATCCCTTTTTAGGGGGAAATGCTGTGACAATCCGTCAATTTCAGGTCGTTATTTTATCCTCGAGTATTAATTATAATTTTCATTTTTATGTTGAGATATGAACTCACGACTAACCGGGAGAATTAGGGCTTGCATTTGTAATTTAAGTAACGTTTACAAAGAACCGGTGAATCCTACGTTAAGCATCGATGTTTATATTTCCAAAATGTCGTAGAAATATTTTTATTTTTCGTGTCTCGTACTATTTTTACGTTTTACGAAAAACGGCTTCAAATCGTACCTTTTTAAATATCGGACTTTGACGATACCCGTATTTACAAAATGTGGGACAAGTTTTTAAACTCATCCCACTAAAAACACACCCATGTGGGGCGGCACAAGAAGAACCACATGGTTTAACCATGTGTCAAAACTTCTCTTCCAAAATGCATGTAATGCATGCATAGGTTTTATAAAAGAGCTAGCACCACACTCCATCTCATTTTATTCATAAAAACTTCATCTCCTCTCTTGTTTCTCTCCTCCTTGCCGTCCCAAAATAATCACAAACACCCATCTTATAAAAATTTTGAAGATCAAACAATGAGCACACTAGTGAATATGACTACCTAGTGTGTTTCTTATATTTTTGAAGTGATTTAAAGAAGTATTCAAGAAGGTTTACATACATTTTGGGGCTGAAGTTAAACAAGTTTTTATCAAGTTTTTGGGTAATGAAAATGGTGATCTAAAATAATTTGGGTGAAGATCAAAGTTGGAGTAGAAGGGTTATATTGTTTTTTTGATCAATTGATCATTCTCATCATTATTTTGGAGTAAACTCTACGTGTTTTCATATATCTGTATTTATGATTTCTTATTTTATATGTAACTTGTATATATATTGAGATCAAGAGATGAAATTGTCCATGCATGCATAGATCTAGGTTAAAAATGGCTTAATCAACTATTGAAACTAGCTAGAAATCACTAAAAATTATGGGCTGATGTTAACAGTAAGTTCTGGAATTTTGAGTAACTTTGAGAGTTGATTTGAACACTCTAGGTTGTAGAAAAATGTCTTGTGATCATGTAGCAAATTGGATCCCCATTGGAATGTAAAAATTGAGTAAGTTATGGTCAAAATACTAAAACTAGTTGATTCTGACCTTGCTATACAGATGGCACAAAAAGTCATACTTACGTACTGAGTTGGTTAAAAAGTTAAAACTATGAGACCTAGATAAAATCATGTAGGTTCTGAACCAGTTGGATGGTCAACCAATTCATTATGGTTTGTAAATGGCATCAAAAATGGTGAAAGTGAGATTTCAGTCCGAATTTGTAACTTGACCTTTATGTATAAAAGTAACCCTATGTATATGTATGACTAAAAGATGTACTAAAATGAGTTTAAATCTGTAAAGTGGACTTAAATATGAAGCCAAGCATATAAATATATAAATTATACCATTTACGGTTTATAAATTACGACTATTTTCGTAAACATAAAAGTATACAAAATTTACTACTACCCGAACACTATACTATGTAAAGCGATTTTTGTAACTAAAACCCAAGGTGGTAGGACCCACTTCTTGGGAGTTTTTAAAAGTTAACTTACTGATAATAAACATGTCCCGACCTCGAGAACCCGAAAATTTATAATAAGACTCATTTACAAGCTTGAATGGGCCATAAGGCCTAATTGGGCCACTAGGCCCAATGTATTAAAATAGACATATTGGACTTGGCTTTAAGCCCAACCCACTTGGGCTTAATTAATGGGCTAAGACCTGGTCTTGGGTTAATAATATCAACCTAAACACTTAATGGACTTACTTGTGGGCCTATTGGGCTTTTTGGACCAATTTGGACAATACTAGTAAAATGGCTAATAAAAACAAGTTAAAAACCTAGAAAACTTTAAGTGTGAAATAATTATATTTCAAGAGCATGATCATCATATAAACTACATGTATACATATACTTATTTAATTTATGAATTATCATTTATTTTTATCGACTAGAAACCTAAGACCCTTTACAATTTGTATAGGTCTTGGTTGATTGACGCGCCTACTTCCGAAGTTTTTATTCATCGATATTCCGTTCCGAAAATAAAAAAAAAATTATTATTGGGGGGGGGGGGGGGGGGGGGGGGGGGGGGGGGGGGGGGGGGTTATAAATTAATTAAAATAAAAAAAATTCACTAAGTGAGTTCATAGCCTCCTTTTTTACACTTTAATTGTTTTATAAACCCCGAGGGAAAACATGCTTGTGTCTTTTAAAATAAACACAAGGGAGATTGTATGCTAGTTTGCCTGATTATTTATTATAAGTTGGGCTTAACTCGCTAGATAAAAGACCCGCGGAAATCATGAATTGTTAATTGCCAGGTAATGGCATACGCTTATACATGGAATAGTACTATTTGGAGGCTGCCACCTCCAATCCATGACGACTGGCTATCGTCAAGTGTCCGTGAATGAATGACCACAACGGATGCGTTGTATAGAGAATAATATGCACTCATAGCGAGGGTGTATAGTGGGCATACCTTGTTGGGGACCCCAACATAATTAGATGGTAACGTTCAATGTCACGAGACTTATAAATAATCCCCCTATATAACTTTGTTTGGCCACATCGTTATATCTTGATGAATATTGAGAAATGATACTTTGTGTTCGGAAAATTTTTATTGTTTATATATACACCCTATGGATTCACTCAACATTATTTGTTGACTTTTAGCATGTTTTATCTCAGGTCCTTAAGTAATTCGGCGAGGATAATTTGGTTTGTCGCTTATGGAAACCTAAATGTTTTGATGGCCCATTAAATAAAAGTCATTCGAAGATGATTTGTAAAAATGTTGTATGAATTATGAACCAATTTGGGACCTATGATGTAAACTTTTACTTTGAATGAATGTATTTAAAAACGTCTCTTTTCAAGTCGTTTTCTATGCTTGAGTTGTTATATTATGACGTAGCACCCCAAATGACCCTTCCACTGAGATATATGAAAATGGGGGTGTTACACCATAGTTAGAAATAGCAGTCCGTAGGTATGATTGGAGATGAATGAGTAAAGGGAATAATGCCGACTAAGATTGAGCTAACACTAGAACAATCACAACAAGGTGTTAGTAATGATATCTTGGTAAGCATTGAAGGGGTTTGAAGAATTAAATGTAATAAAGAAATGTATGGAAAAGGGTGAAAAGAAAGAAGCCCTCCCTACACCTTAGGCAGAAACCGTGTCAATACATAATCTATCGGTTTTTACAAAGATGAATTCTGATATTGAAGAAAGACGTCATGGACCCAGTGATGCAATGCACAACCCTTCCAGCCATATCGAGTTTCCTCAACAGAAACTTTGTCTCATTTGTCATGGAGATACACACGTTATCTATTGACATCTTACTCCGAGATTATTGATATTGAATAGGTGGCAGTCTGCTTCAGCCTTCGATTACTAAAACCAAAACGCACTAATCGAGTCTAGAGCCAAAAGATCAATAAATAAATCTTATTAGGACACATCCCATGACAAACACCTGTTGAACATCAATAAGTTCACAAGCTGTTAACAAGAGTCCTACGCATTATCCTTATGATTTTGCCAGAACATCGGAGTGATACTTAAGTATTCACCGTGAAGATGGAAATCCTGCTTGAGCCAACATCAAACAAGCTCTTGGTAGGTGACTTATGCAATTCTATATGAATCAAACTTGTGTCAACTGGAAAGAAATGATGTGTGCGATCATAGAACAAACTGTTCAGTAAATGAAATTGACGACTCAATTGGTACGAAAGAAACTCAACCGATTTCATTCATATCGTGCTGGCTGCTTTGCGATGTTCCGATATAAGAACAAGCAGCATGGTAATCTAAATACATCATGTTTGGTGGATCAACGCTTAAAGCTGGAAATCCTGTCAAGGAGATTCTTCTAAATTGAATCTACCTGATCACAGGTTGGTCCTCACGGAACCAAAGGTTAATCCAACCAAAATCCAGGGCCCGCATGACATATCCATATTTTCGTCCACATGCTTTATTGCTTAACTGTTTTTATTTTAGATTCCATATAAAGATGGAGATGGAGACACCTTATTCCAGCAGAGTCAGATTCATTACCACATGCTCATGCTCATGCTACAAAGACATACTATAAGCATCAAGATTCAAGAATCAAGAAAGCTCAGATTAAATACAAAGGACTTCCGCAACTCTGATATTCAAGATCTTCCTTAAAGATAACAAGATTATCAAGACAAAGATTGTCAAGGGAGATTGTTAGCAAGCTTTCAAGATGATGCAAAGTATGAGCATGTTGGTCAAAGACACAAGATCACAAGATGGAAAAGACAATAAAGACAAACAAGGAAAAGATTTAAAGATCTCGGAATTAAAGACAAAGTCAACAAGAAAAGGCTCAAGATCAAAGATCATACAGCATGAAGGAACAAGCCTACAACCAAGATAAAGACCAAGAACAAGACTCAAGAACTCAATGTCAAAGCAATCTCAAGAAATCCAAGACCATGTTATGACTGTGAACATGGAAGCTCAGAATCTATCAGAAACCAAGCTTCGGGGGAGATTGTTAGCCTCAAAATATCAAGTCAAACAAGGAAGCTCATTTCAAGGTTTAAGACCTCGCTTCGGGGGAGATTGTTAGCCTCAAAATATTGAGTCAAACAAGGAAGCTCAGTCACTCAACGAGGAAGCTTCGGTCTTAATTTAATTAATGTTGTAATAGGCTAGAACGGGTATGAGGCTTGTTAATTAATCTAATATTGTATGTGTCTCAGACTAAGGTCTAATGTAATCCCGAGCCCGACCTAAGTTAACATTAAACCCAACCCATAGCAAAAGCCTATCCGGCTATAAGGGTATAACTACCCCTCTCCAAGTGTGGAGAGGGTGTTGGTTTCATTTGTAATTTTTCACAAGTTTAATCAACCATCTATTTTCTCTTTACTTTTTCTCTCTTGTTTCTCTCTCTAAAATTCTTATCATATCTTATCTTATTTTCTTATCAAAACCATGGTGAAGTGAAGGTGATTCCGGGTTCTGACAGAAAACCTGCCTTAAGCTTCATGAAACCATTTGGGTGTCCTGTTACAATCCTTAATACCATAGATCACCTAGGTAAATTTGATGGAAAGGCTGATGAAGGGTTCTTTGTAGGATACTCTACCAATAGCAAAGCATTCAGAGTATTCAACAGTAGAACTAGGATAGTAAAAGAGAACCTGCATGTTCAATTTAGTGAGAATACACCTAATATTGCAGGAAGTGGACCTAATTGGCTTTTTGATATAGATGCACTAACAAAATCTATGAACTATAAGCCAGTTGTTGCAGGGAATCAATCTAATGGTAGTGCAGGTACAAAAGCATGTGATAATGTAGGTAAAGCTAGAGTGGAGACAGTACCTGGCAAAGATTACATACTGCTACCATTATGGACTCAAGATCCACCATTCTCTTCTAGTTCAAAGGATTCTCCTGATGCTGGATTCAAACCATCAAGAGAGGAGGAAAAGAAGGATGTTGAAGATCCAGGGAATGAAGATAGTGAGGTTCCAAGTACAGAAGAGCCAAGAGTTAATCAAGAGAAGGATGCAAATGTCAACAGCACTAACAATATTAATACTGTTAGTCCAACTGATAATGCTGCTGGCATAGAGGATAATGTTGTTGATGAGAATATAGTCTATGGTTGTGCTGATGATCCAAATATGTCTTATTTAAAAGAAATTGGCTGATTTAGTGATACTAAGGATGATGATTCAGGGGCTGACATGAACAATTTGGATACAATAATCCTAGTTAGTCCTGTTCCCACTACAAGAACACATAAGCATCATCCTCTTGAACAAGTAATTAGAGATCTGCATTCAGCACCTCAAACAAGAAGAATTTCAATGAAACAATAATGAACAAGATCAATAACAAACACTTTACCAAACTTTTAGCCTGCTTGATTTTTATCACAAGAAGAACCCAAAAAGGTAATTCATGCATTGAAGGATCCAAGCTGGATAGAGGCTATGCAGGAAGTCTTCTACAACAAGTTAAAAAAAAACAAAAAAAGAAAGTTTGGACTTTGGTGGAGTTACCAAATGGAAAAAGGGCTATTGGGACTAAATGGATTTTCAGGAATAAAACGGATGAAAGAGGAATAGTGATTAAAATAAAGCAAGATTGGTTGCACAAAAGTACACATAAGAAGAAAGGATTGACTATGATGAAGTCTTTGCTCCTGTTTCCATAATTGAAGCAATTAGGCTATTCTTAGCCTATGCCTCATTAAAAAGACTTGTGTGTACCAGATGATTCAAGTGTGCTTTTTCTTTTATAGTAAGATAGAAGGAATGATTTCTATTTTGTCACCACAAAGATTTAAAGATCCAAACTCCCCTGACAGAGTAAACAAAGAAAGAAAAAAGCACTTTTATGGACTGCAACAACCTCCCGAAGCTTGTGAATGAAACCTTGTTAACTATATGTTGGACATGGGTTTCAGAGAGGAAAGAAATACAAGACTTGTTTATCATAAGAGTGGGGGGGTGGGGTGTGGGGGGGGGGGGGGGGGGTGGGGGGGGGGGGGGGGGGAGGAGGGAGGACAAGGGTGATATTCTGTTAGTTCAAGTGTATGTAGATGATATCATTTTTGGCTCTACAAAGATCCTTAGGCACTGAGTTTGAGAAGATGATGCATAAGAAGTTTCAGATGAGTTCTATGGGTGAACTCATATTCTTCTTAGGACTGCAAGTAAAGCAGAAGAAGGATGAGATTTTTATCAGTCCTAGACAAAAGGGGGGGGGGTTTTTAAAAAATAATAAAATGTGGAAAAATAAAAACTGGAAAAGGATTTTGAGAAAAAAATTGGTTTTTACTGAAGTAAGACAGCAAGCACACCTATGGAAACTCAAAAGCTTTTGCTTAAGGATGAAGATGGTGAAGAAATGGAAGTTCATTTATATAGATCAATGATGGGTTCATTGATGTATCTTACTTCTTCTAGACCTGATATTATGTTTGCCAGTGTGTGCTTGTGCAGAGAAACCAAGTCAACCCAAAGATTATCACATCTTCAAGCTGTAAAAAGATCTTTAGTGATTTATGGCTGGAGCAAGCTTGGATAGGAAAGTCTACAATAGGAGGTTTCAATTTTCTTCGAAGTAGATGATTTTCATGGGCATGCAAGAAACAACTGTTTGCAAATACTACAACAGAAGCTGAATATTTAGCAGCTTCAAGTTGTTGTGTATAAGTGCCTTTGGTTGCAGAATCAATTACTTGTATTATAGGTAAAATTTCTTGCTTACCAAAATCTTTTTTAGATAAATAACAGTATTGTTTTGCATAATGTATAAAATCATGTTTTCATTCAAAAACAAAGCATGGATAGAATCAGATATCCATTTCATTGAGAGATTGCGTGAAAAGAAAATTAGATTCAAAAGGTTCCAAAGATTCCATACTAACTTCATATGTTACAGATATTGCATACAAAAGTTTTTGATGAAAGTAGATATTCAATTTTGATTGCTAGTATTGAATGTTTTAAATCTCTAAAATCTTATTAATCTCTTAATGTTTTTGTAGAGGTATTGGTAGAATTAAGTGCTGTTAATCAATCATAAACAGTTTCTACTGATAATATATATTAGTGCTGTCTAGTTATACTTAATACTGCTAATTAATTTTGTTAGTTATACTACTACATGCTGGTATAAATAACATGTGGAAATAGAGTAAAAGAATTGAGAGAGTTGGTGAAATGAAAAACAAAAGAGAGAAGTGTTAAAAACATAACGATGATTTTTTTTTGTGAGTAAAAGAATTGAGAGAATTTGCGAGTTGAAAAACAGAAAGAGAGTTGTTTAAAAACAGAAAGAGAGAATTGTGAGTAAAAAGAATTGAGAGAAATCAAAAATAGACAGAGAGTTTTTGTGAGCTAAAATGTTAATTTGATGATGGAAAAGCTGATTAGAATGGAATTAGAGTTAATGCTGGTGATTCAAAGTTAATGATGTTAGGCATAAACTTACTATTGCTGTTGAAAGTTAATGCTGCTAGGCATAACTTACAACTGTTGGTGAACGTTAATGCTGTTGAGGGTAGTTTCATAAATACTTCGATTAAGGGTTTCATTCACACATTTAATCAATTTCATTCAATCGTGTACTCTCTAATCACAAACCCTAACTCAATTTCATCATTCATCAAAACCCAACACAATGACGACCCTACAGTTTGCTGATACTCACAATTTAGTTGCGTTTTTGGCTAAACCCGCTAAAAGTGAAGGGTATCGGGTTTGAGCAGATAGTGGATTTTCTTAATGCACACACTATCAAGTATGCACTAACAGTTAATCCTACGATTTATACTTCATGTATTGAACAATTCTGTGCTACTGTCAAGGTAAAAACTGTCGATGGGGAAGTACGGTTACAAGCCCTAGTGGATAGGAAAAAAAAAAAAAAAAAAAAAAAAAAAAATTTACAAAAAAAAAAAAAAAAAAAAAAAAAAAAAAAAAAAAAAAAAAAAAAAAAAAAAAAAAGAAGAAGATAATTGTTACTGAAGCATCTGATAGATGTGACCTTCACTGAATGATAAGAAGGTACGATGCTTGCCAAATGCTACCATTTTTGAAGAACTTACAAGGAGAAGTGGGTATGGAAATTCCTTATTCATACCATTTTGCAATGTCGAAGTACTAAAACTACTGCATGGAATGAGTTTAGTAGCACTATGGCATCTGCATTTATCTGCTTAGCTACAAACCAGAAGTTTAACTTTTCAAAGTACATATTTGAAAGTATGGTGAAGAACTCGGATAATGCGGTAAATTTTGGATGTATCCAAGTTTATACAATTCTTTTGGATAACAACTGGAGGGGAAGTCAAGTCAACAAGAAGGATTTATGTAACACCCTCTCACACTAAAAATCTTTGGAAATATGAAGGAGGGTAGGAAATAGGTTTTTTCATGAAGGGAAACACCTTTGTTTCCAATAATGGTGGTGCAAGATCAAGCTGAAATGGGTGAAGGTTCAGCAATACCAATGGATCCCCATCACACACCCACTATTATTCAACCATCAACATCTCAACCCTAAAAGAAACAAAGATCAAGAAGGCCAAAGAGAAATAACACTAAGGTACCTCGGCCTAGTGGTCCTACAACCAATGTTGCAGATGAGGCTGTCTATGAGGAGAGGGATGACAGTTTGAAAGGGCTGCCACTACTGCTACTGGCTTAGATGCAGAGCAGGACAGTGGTAACATTAATAAGACCCAATCCAAGGCAACACATAATAAACCAAGTTCCCCAGGAACTAGTTCAGGTGGTGGTCCCAGGCGCCAAGAAACCATAGGGGATACAATTGCTCAGACTAGGTCTCTTTGATGTTGTTAGAACCTCAGGATGTCATTGCGAAGTTTTGCGGTCCTTCTTGGTGGAAAGAATTAAGCAAGGAACGAGTGGTAAGATCCTCCCATGTGGAGATGGATCCTACTGGAAGACGTTCATGCCAATTGCTAGCTTGATCGCGAAAGGAAAATTAAAATAAACGGAGGCGCTTCCTTTCCCTATTTGCAACATCAATGTCAAGTGAGTGTACTAGTTTTAGAAAATCCTTAAGATATTGGTTTGGATCCTCGGACCGAAGTCCGTGGAAAGAGCATCCATTTTGCAGCAATCGGATGGTGTCTCATCGCAGAGGCACCACATTGTTCCCTACGGGGAGCTTAATGGTGTTTTGATAGTCCTTATGGCTAGGTTTGGAGTAATCTCCGATAGTGCGGATAGGATTTTTCATTTTCTATGGAGGTCAATGAAAATGAGTTACAAACAAATAACACGAAGAAAAGATAGACTACAAGAAAGCTAATATACTGAAAATAAAATTCTCACTTGATAGGAATCAAGCGAGTAGACCTAAGTTAAACAATGATCGAAACCTAACTATTCCCCGGCAGTGGCGTCAAAAATTTGATGCGATTATCGTAAGACTTCACAAGAAGTTTTACAACTCCCTAGGTAGAGTACCTAACCGTTTGTATGTAGTGAGGCAAGACTCGGGGATGTTATCGTTCCTAGGTGAATAGTTGGGAAGTCCTTGAACAGAATCTATCAAATGCTAAGGGGTTGAGAGAAGATTCTTTTTGTATTTTTATGTTTTTATAAAAGCAGGTAAAAATGATAGTTTGGTTTTGAGAGGTTTGGTTGGGTTTTAACTAATTAAACTAATTATAAATCTAAACTACTTTGGTGATAACTATATGGTAAACGAACATATTTACTTAATCATGCATTACTCCTTATTATGTTTCTCAAAATTATGTTGCTTTGTCACTCTTGTAATGATCTGTGTAAGTATTTTCTAAGTCATGAACGAATTACACGAACCCGCCATCTATGTAATATTTTGTTAAGGCAACACACAAGTAAGGTAGTATGAAGACTATTACAAGGCCCCTAAGAGTACATTACATGCATTTAAAACACTTAAGAGGGATCAACCATATTAGGGGTAAGGTAGTATGAAGACTGTTACCGATGGTATCCTTTCTACACACTCGCGTTTCCCTAGACGTCTATGCTAATTTAATATCTTACGGCTAGTTTTCTAAAGCCTAACACGCACATCCATCACAAGAAGCAACACAATAAGGATCTACATATTAAGTTTCATGCAATCATAAGTAAATACTAATGGATCTAGTCGGGCATATTATAAAGAAGTGAAGAACATAAATCAATCGAACTACACATAGACATATTGAATGACAAAAGATAAAGGATCTCACTTGATTAGAACATGAGTTAATGGCAGATACAAGAGGGTTTTGACACCCTAAAAATGGCCAAAGTAGCAGCCAAATTCGTCTTTTAAAACTAGGGTTCGGATCCTAAAAGTTACACACTAAAAACCCTAAAACGAGTTTGTATATATAGATTTTCAAGTGCGATGGCATCACAAGGTTTCTGACGTTGTCGCTCCACCGAATCCTCTAGGGTTTCTTTTGAGGCGGCTATGTTCTGACGCCGTCTTAGAAATCTTGACGATGTTGCTTGTATGATATGACGCCATTGCTAGGAATTACGACACCGTCTCCAGGCACTCTACGGAATTCTTCAAAAGACTTTGGTGTAGAGTTGTAGTCTTGTCCATTTCTTCTCTAATTGAGCCCAAGTCACATGTTTTTCCTACAAAAGCCATCCAAATGCTAAAAACGCAAAAACAAACGATTAAGCACATAATCTGGGCATATTTGCATGATTTGGGGGTTAAGTGACCCCGAAAAGTGTATAAAATGACACCTCATAAAATACTCCTACACTTGGGATTTGCTTGTCCTCAAGAAAATGGGCTTTTCTACCTAGACAATAGCAGTATCGGGGGCATTTAACTTAATCTTTAAAGGTATTTTATGACATAACATTCTAGACCTCGTAATTAAAAGCACGAAAATCATATACTAGCACCTCACATAAGTGTTTGGATTCTCTCTTTCACTCGGGTGTATAATAAATTATAACAATAATAGAACGAAAAATTAACACTCATTGCCTGTCGTAGCATATATATTACCATAGGCTTGGTAAAGGATCAAACCTCCAACCCTAAGCGTAAGTACTAGTCATTACTATCAAAGAGGTCTTTTAAGGGTTGTGAGGTGTAGGTGAAAGATAACATTAATGGAAACGGAAACAGATGGGAAATATTTAGGGGTAAATTTGGGGTGAAGTGGTTAGTTAATTACTTACAAGAATACACATTGATTGGGTTGCTAAGCCAAAGACTCGGACAAAGATATACAAACTCTACGTCAATCTACATCACTTGGGGTTTATAAATACACCCCTGCACTTGAGTTTTAGAACTAATAATTACAATCTAACTAATGACCCGAATTGAGGTGGATCAACATAACATGGAGACTATCAAACAAATATGGGGGTAATGATTTAACTTTTCTTCCTTATTCTTCCACAAAATAAATACTACCATGAATCCCAATCGTCTCAAAATTGTATTTACAAGGATAAGGACTTAGCAACCGTGTACTCCAATAATTAACTTGGGTTAAAACAATAAAGTACTAAAAACGAGTACATACAAGGTAGGCTAAGGCGATTTGGGTGTAACGATTGGTTAAGGGTAAACAATGCACTTCATTAATAGTCTGGATTAACCAAAAAATTACGAGAAGCATGAAAAGGATAGGCTCGCAGGGGTATACTAGGGGTATCCTGCACTAAAAATGGGTGCATGGCAAGGGTGTGGGATAGTTATATGATCGAGGTGACCATAATAACAAATACAGGTTTAAAACATGGGTTAATCCTAGTGCCTCTTCTCTAGCAAATCCTAATACTTATTATGTAGTCTCGGGATGCATCACAAAAACAAGTTCTAGATTTTATTACACTACCGGTACACTCATATAATTTTAAACCGATACCAATGCTCCAGAAAAGGTGACAAAACCACATATACACATTCATAACGATGGAATAGATACATATGATTGCTAGATCCTTAACTCGAGAAAGCTAAAGGTAAAATTATCTTGGGTATCAAAAATGGATACCCGAATTCCTAAAGATCTAAAGGCGAACCTCACATTTTTAGGGTGGAATTTTGAGGGTTTTTGTGCTAGTCATACAAATTCCTATCCATGAGACACTAATAAAACTTGATTTTCATAGGTATGTGTGATAAAAAAAATTTAATTTGGGTCAAAACTATCGTCTATGCTATGTTTCGATATATTACTCATCATTTTAAGAAACAGGTAAATGGTAATTGAAGGAATAGTTTCTAAGGCTTATTTCTCCCCTACACTTAAGTTGAACATTGCCCTCAATGTTCTTAAAAGTACTCGTAAAAATGAATAAAGGGAAAAGAAAAAGAGCGAAAGAAACTAGTACTCCCTTGGTTTGCTCAATGATGGAGAAGAAACATATGATAACTGGTTAAATTGTCATCCAAGGATCGTCCACATGAAACTCCTAAGAACTTCCGGGTTTCTTCTCATCAAATATAACATGTAAATCAAAGACAGAGATAAATACACCTGGCGTAAAATCGACGAGATATTGATATATACAACGAAACTTTAGAGTTGACTCTATGAAAGCGATAAAGATAGTATGAATGTGATAATGTAATCGAGGTTTCTGCAGGTTTTTAAGAAAATTACAAATTCTGGACATTGTACAAAATTATTTTTCAAAAATAATAAAATAATTTGAATTTTCACAGGTCTGAAGGCGTGTCGCCGTCAGGAAAAATCTTGACGCCGTCTACAAACACTGTGAAAATTTCACATTCGTTTTTTTGGGAAAAAAAATTTGCAGGCAATTCTATTAGTTATTTCTTGTAGAAAATACTACGTAAAACCTGAGATTAACCATTACAATTGTCATTCAACAAGTGTGATCCATAACACTTTGTAATACATTGATTTATATCTATAAAGCATTACACCATTGAAAAGTTATACCTTGTGTTATTAGTTTTCATTAGTGTTGTATTATTCTATATAGACGTGTTAATTGGGACTTTCAGGTGGTATCACAACGGTTTGATTTATAAAACAATTTTATAACCGTTCTAAGTTTTTAAAATCAAGATCCAATCATGTCTGGAATTCTTCCACCACCTCCGGTTACTAGTTCTAGAAATGCTGGAAACCTAAATAGGGTAGAAGATGCTTTTCAAACTGACAACACTAACAACACTGATACAAACAATGTAGCCCCGAATGTTGTTAATGAGGATCTCCCACAACTTCTTGATTCTAGGAGAGGTTCTCTTATCACAAATGTTCCAGCTTTTGACGTGGATGATTTCACCAATTGGAAAGATAGGTTCTTGGTCTACTTGATGGTCTTGAACCTTATCTTCTTGAAATGCTGGAAAATAGACCCTATGTTCCTAAGTCTCCTGCATCCACTTTTGAAAATATTTTAATCAAACCTCAAAAGAAGTGGTCTCATGATGACAGAAGACTTGCAAATCAAGATAAGAGATTGAAAAGCATTATCATCTCTTGTCTACCCAATGATGTGATAAAATCTGTCATTAAATGTACCACTACTAAATCCATGTGGAATAATTTAATATTAAGTCATGAGGGACCATCGGATACAAGAGATACCAAAAGGTACATAGACTTATGTCAATGAATGATGGTGATGAAAGGAAACATGTTCTAGATTATACAAATGCAGACCTCCACTATGTGGAATATTAGAGGAAAAACTTGCTCAGCAAGTTTAACTCTCTTAAACAAGAATTTTCCTCATGTAGATATGAACTTATTGACTTTAAGAATACTAAAGCCTACAAACTTTTCCTTCAAAATAAGATTTCTAGATTAAATTTGGATAATGAATCTCTAAGAAATGAAGTCTTTGATTTGAAAAAGGTCATTGAGAAATGGACCTCTAGTAAGGTCACCCTAGATTAACTTGTGATAACCGGTAATATTTCCAGGGTAAAGTATTATAAAATATTATAGTTTGTATTTTGAAGTTTTCGATCTTGACAGTTTTCCTGATGAAAGCTGAAAAGTTGACTTCTGTTGACTATTTTGCGTAAAAGCAGTTTCGGTTTAACCGGGAATTTGATGGTGTATTGAGTTCGTAAATGAATCATTTATGATTCGTTTTCCTATTATAGAGTGTATTTGAGGTTTTCATTGCTTTCCGGGAAGTTTTCTCGTGTTTAGCGAAAAATCGTCACGTAGCGCGTACCAGTTTAATTAAATATGGAGATTTATGAGGTTGGGGATGTGTTAATGGGTTTATTTATTTAATAAATTCATAATTTTGAAGTAACGTTGAGTTAAATTGTAAATCGTGAACGTGAGATTTGAAAGTTAGCAAAAAACGGTTGTTTCCGTAAAATTCGGTAAAAGACTGTGACAGTCGTAAAAAGGTGAAATTTTGAGTGAAAATGAGTTTCCAATCCATATTTGGTGATTTGAAGTGTTTATAAATGGATGAGCAAGGTTCGGTTAAGTTTTGTCAAAAAATTCATGCTTTTGGTCCGGAGTCGGCCGATAACGACTCAAAATGGATTTATGTAGTAATTTAAAGAGATAAGTGTCATGTGAATAACCCAGGTTTATGGAAAAATGATTTTTAACGCAATCAATAAAAACGCAATGGAATAATTAATAACTAAGTTTGGTTGAAGATTTAAATAAATGAGAATTTAGCTTTAAGTGATCCCGACACGAAAAGGAAAGCCTGATACCCTCCTTCGATCCCATTTTGGAAGCCTAGGGGAAAAGGGAACAAGATGGCTAAAATTTTGCCATGATGTCTCACCTAGTATCATAATATACCTCTACCACCTTATCCCATTTCACATACAATTCACATTTTTGAAATCCAAAAAAGAAAACATCTCTTCTACCTTTTTTTTAGCTCTCTCTAATCCTGCGGTCGAACCCTCAAGGAAGGAGAAAGACACAATGTTTTGAAGATATTGCCAAGAACCACAAACGGGTTATAGATTTTATTATTTTTGGGTTGATGACTGGTAATAGTTTCGACGGGGTTGAAGAAACAAGGTTTTTAGTCTTATTTTTTTTGCGCGTTCTCTAATCGAACCAAACTCATCAAACAAGTAAGTTGTTATAAAAACTTATTGAATTTAAGTTGTACTTGTTTGTGATTATGGGTGATTTCTAAAATACGTAGTTGGACAAGTTGATCGCCAAAGGGGGAGGGGGGCAAAAGATCACAACTGTGACATCAAAAGTAGATAATGGGGGGGGTGGTTATATTTATATATATATATTAATATTAGTTATTTATTATATGTTTATATTATATATGCGTCGGGCCTAAAAAGAAAGGAAGAATAAATGTGTTAGTTTAAATAAAATGTTTTGTGGTAATTTTTTTTCGTTTTATAAAAATGCTTATAAGAGCTTATTTTAGGAGTTTGATACTAATTAGTTTCCGGGTTGAAAGAAAGCAAGTTTTAGTCTTATTTTTTGCGCGTCCTCTATCGAACCAATACTCATCTGGTCAAAACAAGTAAGTTTTTATAAAAACTTGAAAGTTAAGTTGTACTTTTGTGATTATGGGAGGTCTAAAACGCTAGTTGTTCAAGTTGATTCTCGCACAAAAAGATCGAAACTTGTAATCAAAAAGTATAGAAAAGGGTTTTATGCGTCTACTATAGAAGAAAAGGAAGAAAAAGATTTTTTTGAGTTAAAAATAAAAGGTTGTTTGGAGCTGTAATTTTTTCGTGTTTAAAAAATCTATTAAGAGCTTATTTAGGAGTTTCGCTTATTCAATAAGCTAGGATATGGCTTATTAGGCTTATATGATTTTTATATATGAGATTGTCTTGTTGGACCGACCCAACAAGGGTGCGTTGGTTTGCTCGCGCCATTTGGCCCAACATAGGGTTCCTTGGTTTGTTTTGAGGCCCTCGCCAAGGGTGCGTTTTGGGTTAGGTTTTCGACCCAAGTTAGGTGCGTTTGGCTAGTCCGGGGGCCCATTTGGGGGTCCGTTTTGTTTTCGGTTTGCGGGCCACAGACCCAACATGGGTCCGTTTGGTTTCGGTTTGAGGGCCACAAAGGGCTCGACCCATTTGGTTTTAGCTTATTTGGTGATATTCTTATTCGGTTATAAGCTTATTCGGTTTTGGCTTATTTGGTTTTAGCTTATTCGGCTTTGGCTTATTTGGTTTTAGCTTATTCGGCTTTTGCTTATTTGGTTTTAGTATCTTTCGAGCTCATAGCTCATTTTGGTTTTGATATATTCGGGCCACGGCTTAATGGGCCACGGCCATGTGTAATTTCAGATTTATATTGGTTCGACTTAACGGGCTTAAGACCCATTGGGTTAGTTTATAAATAACCTTATGTAAAAATGAAATATGGAATAAGTTTCGCTATCGGACTAAGCATTTTGGACAATGATGGACCATATGACCCAATAATAAATAAAAGAGTTTGTGGACTTTTATTAATGAACAAAAGAAAGTTGTGTTGGATTAAAAGGGGAATTTTCTTTGGACTTGTCGATTTTGAAGGGGTTTTTTTGCCATGGTTAGATAAATCATGTAGAAAGTAATAATATTGTGTTGACGAAAAGCGTCGAAATTGTGAAAAAAAAATTTGGATTAAGGTTTAATACCTTGGAAAAAGTCATGAAGACGTACGGGTCATGCCAAATTTTCGAAAGAATTATATACTTAGAATTTTGCTAAAAAGAGGTAAAATTTTCAATGTTTTAAGAATAAATGGTTATTTAACTTGAAAATTTAATACAATGCGAAAGATGTAATTCCTTGAAACTCTTCTTAAATATTTACTGTTTATAACCGTTGTGTCGATTTTAATTGAGAAAATGGAAGGGTGAAACTTAAGGAAGATTACGTGTTGAGGTAAAAGCTTTTGGACATATTTAATGTCGAAACATTCTACCCTGTTATCCCGATAATAAGACAAAAATTATAATAATATATATATATATATCGTATCGTCCACGGAAATGTGGATTATTTATCTTTGGCTTGTGAGCTCTTGCTCATTTCTTTTCGTCGATTTTTCGCGGGGTATTTTGGTCGATTGTATCGTTAAACAGTTTGAGGTGTTTGAGCTGTATTGTGTTGATGTCGTACTTTGCCCAAGTGTTTTTTAGTCGTTTTTGCGTAATTACCACACAACCATAAAATGAGATAAAGTGTTGATAATCAGACAAAGTCTTGGTAACAAGACGGCAGTATTTGAAATGAGATTAACGGTATGAGATATCGGGTTTGGAATAATATAGATTTGGAATGGGATTTTGGGATGAAAATGAGGATTTTGCGTGAGTTAAGGCGAACACTTGTACAATAAGATAATTTTGTATAAGTATTGATATAGTGAGTATATATTAGGTCGTTGCCGGGTACATTGTGCGCTTTTGTAGAGATTTATTGTGTTCTGCTTGATTGAGATTGTGTGGTTGCTTTGATTGCTGATTGAGATGAGTTATCGTAGCCACACTTTTTACTAGTCTTTCCGTTGGGGGGAAATGATACTCAAATGTGTTTTGAAATGTTTTGAATTGATCTATGCGAAATGTGGTTTTGTTTTTGGGACAAGTTATGTGCTTATGACTACTATGTGAATATTATGTGATGCATGATTGTTTGGATCGGATGGGTACGCCTACCCAGTATTGGTGATATTATTAGATCGGATGGGTACGCCTACCCAGTATGTGTGTGATTATTGGAGCGGATGGGTACGCCTACCCAGGCTTGTGTGTGGTCCTACCTTAATTTTAGTGCTCTAGCTGGTAGGCCCATTAGGTGCGTAAGTGACATATGGTTATTGATTAGCGGTGATGCTAAGGTTGTTTGCATATATTCACTCTCATATAGCACTATTGTCCATTCTTGAAATATTGGCACAGCTTTTGGGTTTAAGGTCAAACCTACGAGCTCACCAACATTATTGTTGACGTTTTGGAGTATCATTTTCAGGTGAGTCAAATCGAAGGTATGTGATTGGTATTGGAAGAAGAAAGATGTAAACCAAGGGGACTGGGTAGATGGATGTGGAATCGAATTATGTTAAGATTTTAACTTGTAAAGTTCTGTAAAACTTCAGTTTTATGAATGTAAACTATAAAGTGTATGATCTTGTATCTTATGCGATGAATGGTATCGTCGCATCCCGTGTTTCCGCCATTGACAGGGTGTGACATTTATTGTACCGGTTTCTGTGATTTCTGAGCCCTCAGTACTCACACCTATACCCAAAACTCCTTCAGTATCACTTGTAACAACTCTTCTACCTCCTCCCTCTGTCTCCATCATATCACATGTACTAGTACAATCAACAACACCAATCCCTACACCACCAATCACCACCAAAGCTCCATCTGTTACAATGATTCCAGATCCACTCCATGTTGTTATTCAAAGAGTATTTGTCCTAGAGAAAGATGTTCAAGAGTTAAAAGAGGCTGACAATACTACAACACTTTGTGCTTCACTTAGATCTGAAATACCATCAGCTTTTAATGCATATCTTTGATCCAGTGTGGGAGATGTGATAACATCAAATAGTTAATACTTTTTAGTATCAAATTCCTTATGAAAATGCTTATAATTATGTTATAAATGTCTGAAAACACTACTTAATTGTTTGTATTTAGTTTTCAGGAGCAATGTGAGGATTTGAGAAAGAGACACGGGATTTGGACGTGGAATTCAAGTAATTGAAGGCATTCAAGCCTTTTACGACGTAACCTCCCCACAGAAGTTACGCCGTAATCAAGATTAACGAAGAAACGACCCAGCATCAGCTGTTATGGCGTAACCTCACCATCACCTTTACACCGTAACATATAATTTGAAGAAAGATTGAGTATCTGAGTCATCATTACGGCGTAACCATGGCGATACAGTTACGCCACAGCCGTAACATCAATAAGCCTTGGATAATTGTTAAACCACATCAGCATTGTAGCGGCATACTGTGTTCAATAAATGTTATAGTCAGTAACACCTTCGATACTTATAAATAGAGCCGTTACTCGGCTCATTCAACATCACTCACTTCACTACTTCACAACACAGTACCAAGAGGCGAACAAGGCCTCTAGAAGACGAAGCATTCAACCAAGCAGCCCAAGGAAGGATCACTTTACTTATTTTAGCATCAATCATTCATAAATGCCGTTTGTAAGAATTATGATATATCAATCCAAGATCTCTTCATTTATTTCTTATCTTACTGTTGCTATAGGCTAACACGCGCTTCTAGTGCTGGCCTAGCCATGTATTTACTATTATTTTGATCGATGTTTCATGTTTAATTATGGTTTCATTGGATATCCTTATAGCCTTTCATTGATTCCTGGGTTTTAGTAGTGTAGAGGGTGGATTAGATCTTGTTAGTCGTATTATTAGACTTACTGGTTAAACCTGGGATTAGCAGGGTACTAAGGTTGATTGGTATCTATCCCTAGTGTAGGAATGAACCATATTATCGCCTCTGTCACATTAAACACTTAAAAAGCACAGGAACTCTTTCAGAGAGGTTTAATAATCTATATAGGTTATAGAATTGGTCTTAAGGATAGTTAGGGATTAACCACTACAAACTTGGATGCCTTGCCCGTGTGATCTTAGGGGAATTGGGATCGCAGAGTAAGTATAGGACAAACCACAAATGCCAATTTGGGTCTGCCGATATTAGAACCACTAATGAAACTTGTAATTAAACATTGCATAAGAAAACGTAATCATAACAGTAGTAATGAAATGGTTAGGCTAGCACGCTTTTCTCCCTGATTACTTTTATCAATTTACTTTTCTGCATTTACCTTTTTTTAGTTATTTTAAATCATCTCAATCCCATTTTCTAAACGTGACATAATCAAATTAGAACTAGTTAAAACTTAGCTCTTGGGACGACCTCAGATTTACCAACTACTGCACTACATACGACCGAGTTCTATTCCCGTTAGTGCCTGTATCGGTAGACGAGTTTTAGAAATTTATAACTTGGCAATTAATTATTCAAAACAATTCTATGCATCAAGTTTTTGGCGCCGTTGTTGGGGAGCTAAAATTAGTTATAGTTTGATTTCTTGTATTTTATTACTCACCATGGAATAATACCTCGCATTGACTCGAGGGAACCAGGCACCGGGCATGGTTAAACCCAAAATAGGAGGCATTGTGAATTTCAAAATCAAGAGTCAATTCATGCGAGAATTGAGGGAGGATACCATTTTCAGAAACAAGAATGATGATGCTCATGAGCATGTAGAGCGAGTTTTAGACATCGTCAGCTAATTCAACATTCCAAGAGTATCACAAGATGTTGTCATGCTACGCGTTTTTCCCATTACACTTACTGGAGCAGCTAAAAGATGGGTGGACAGACTTTCTCCAGGAACCGTCGATTCTTGGGATCTCCTTAAAAAAGCCTTTATCCAAAGGTACTACCCGCCATCCAAAACCACTAAGCAGCTTGAAGAAATCTGCAACTTCAAGCAGGAAGGTGACGAAAGATTATACCAAGCTTGGGAACAGTATAATGACATGCTTTATAAATGCCCAATCCATGACATCAATAGCCATCAGAAGGTGAACATCTTCTACAATGGTCTCAGCACTATGAACCGTCAATTGCTTGACTCTCAGGGGCCAATTCCTGGCTTGACACATGCTCAAGCATTAACGGTAATCTAGACTATGGCTGACCACTCTCAAAAGTGGCATGATGGTTCATCTGGCAGGAATATAGATAGTAGTAGTAATTCTGAAGGGATCGGTGCTATTGTAAACAAACTTGATAGCCTAGGTCATGACATGAAGAAACTTAAGGAGAACGTGCACGCTATTCAAGTAGGATGTCAAACATGCGGAGGAGCTCATCTTGACAAAGAATGTCCTTTCAATGAGGAAGTAAAAAAGTATGAAGGAAGTTAAATATGGAGAGTTCAATAGACCCTTCCCAAACAACAATAGAAATGACGATAAATTTAATAGAGGAGCATCAAGATACGACCAGCCATCATCAGGGGAGAGAAGACCAAGCCTAACCAAAATAATCAATAAATATATAGAAGAAGCGGCTAAGAGACATGCTGAGCAAGATGAATGGTTAAAGAAATTACACCAAACCACAAAAACCAATCGGGAAGCTCACGACAATATTATCCAAGATCTCAAGATGAAAGTAAGAACCTTAACAAATGAGGTTAAAGGACGAGCAAATGGTGGAAAGTTCAAAGAATGCAAGGAAATCTGTACTGAATATGGATCACTGTTGTACACATTGTTCTATTATTCCCCTGAGGAAATTGAATACTTTTCTGCTAACTCAGGGTTTTTTGATAACGAAAGACAAGAAACTGACAAATCAAGAATGACAGAAGCTCTAGCAGCAATCGAGGCTACACTTGAGATTAAAAAATTACATCAAGAGGAAAAACAAAGTGTAAACTATTACGATGATCCCTATGAGCCACCCATCCTATTTCCTAGATGACTAGAGCATCACGCAGAAGAGGAATTAGTTCACAAAACTATGGAGAGCCTGAAGAAAATCAAGATAAACCATCCTATCTAAAAAGAAATTAGGCAAACGGATAACTACGCAAAAGACATGAAGGACTTGGTGGAAAATAAACCTAGGACCGAAGAAGACGAAGAAATTAGAATGAACCATAGGTGCTCTGCTCTTCTTCAAAATCAGCTACCCCCTAAGGAATAAGATCCAGGAAGTTTCATTCTCCCTTGTTCCATTGGAATGTTAGATTTTAATAATGCTTTAGCAGATTTACGAGCTAGCATCAGCGTCATGCCCCTGTCTATGTATAAACATTTGGGCATAGGAAAACTCAAACCAATTAACATGGTGATCGAAATGGCTGATAACACCAAATGCACTCCTAAAGGAATAGTAGAGAACTTACTCATAAAAATCGATAAATTCATCTTCCCGGTAGACTTTGTTATTCTTGACATGGTTGAAGACTTTAGGATACCCATAATTCTAGGAAGACCCTTGCTAGACACTACACACGCTAAAATAGATATATTTAGAAATGTCTATCTCTTTAGAAGTAGGAAATGAAAAGGTTATATTCAAAATGAGAAGTAGTTTTACTACCACAATTTTTGAATTAGTTCGTTCAATAAAAAGCAAAACATGCCCGTGGGATGATGATTTTAAAAAGATTAATTATGATTTATTCTTATATGATTCTAAGTCTTGTGAGTTTAACCGATTATTGGGTATCGACCTAGATACTTTCTCTTATGAAATTAAAATACAGGAATCATATGAAGAGATAGTATACAGGATAACTGAAGTGGATAAAGAGACATATTCAACACCTAAAGAAAAAAGGGTACATTGGTGTAAGGCAATTTTGCAAGAAAAAGAGAATGAGCGCCAGTATTGGGCATCTTGTGATCCGAACAGTAACGTATGTGATGGAGTAGTTTTACCAATTAACGAAGAGAAACGTTATTGGGAGAGCATAAATGAAAGTAAACAGGAGGAGTTGGAATGGGAAGAACTAGGATTAAATGATTGGATGAAAATAAGATATGAAAAAGTATGCAATATGAACAGGGAGAGAATTCTCAAAGATCACTGAAGAGAAAAGTTCAAAGAGGAAGAAGATGACATTGAGGAGAACTTAGAAAACCTAGAGGAATGGGGAGAAGATAAAGCAAACACATTAACGGGGGCTATTCATGATAAATTAAACGATGATTAGTTTAAAGGTATAAGTGAAGATGAAGACGACTTGGAAGGAATACTAGATTATCTTAAACCAAGATCATACGATTGATTCATTGACCTAGATAACGAAGCTTATAACAAGAGAAGATGTAGATTACTTGGATTAACCTATGAGGAACCCCCTCCCCCCTGATTTTAATTGAAAAAGTTAAGGTTACTAGATACACCATTGACACAGAGGAGATCTACACAAAAGTAAAGGTATTAGGGATTGATGAAATGCCAAGAACTAGGAATAATGTTGCTTCAATAAGAGCTAGGTTGATGGAAAAGATGGCCAATCAGGGAAATGGCCAAGCACAGACGTAGTTTCGTCTTTAGTCTAACTTAAAGACTCGATAATAAACAAAAGTGCTTGTCGGGAGATAACCCGTCTTTTATTTTCTTCATTTTAGTTGGTTTATTGGTTTCTCACTTGATTTTGCAGGTTCTCACAGCAAGGTATTGGAATTCGAGGTCTCTGGTTACGCCATAACATATGTACTTATGACGTAATCTCCTGTCTGAGTTACGCCGTAACCTTTCTTAATTCGAATTTTCAAATTTAACAACCTCATGATTACGCCGTAACCACTTTCTGAAATCCTGAAATCAGTTGAAAACATTTACGAAACCTTATACATTTAGATGAACTTTATGGGTATGTTCTCTGGAAGCCCTCACGAGACTTCACTCATCCATTTGGGCCACCAAGTAGTTTAAAAGGCTTGTTGCATATTGTTAGCCCTATTTTTATATAAGTCGAACAAGAATGTTATCGGTCGTCTTTGTTGTAATTTGTGTTGTTATGTAATAGGATAGTCGGGATTAACGGGCTTGGACTTTAAGCTAATATTGTCCATGTATTATGCTCAAAGCCCAAGATAATCCAAGCCCGGCCTAAGTAGAAAGCCCATACGCCATCTAGTAGGCTAAGGGTATAAATAGGACCCTCTCCACACATGGAGAGGGTGTTGGTTACATGTGTATGTGTTTCCTCCCAATCTAATCTTTCTCTCTTTGTTTCTCTCTCTAGTTTCTCTCTCTACTTTTCTTTCTTTCTTCTATGCTTATTTCGTGTCTTATGGCTTATTGGTAGTGCTTATTAGTTGTGTAATGGATTAGATATTTGGGATAACAAGTGGCATCAAGAGCCAAGGGGTTTTGTGGTGATTTGTTTTGTGGTTTTAAGCTTTTCCTAAAGCTTATTTTTGTCCAAAAGCTACGACTTATTTAGTGTTTTTGAAAATGGTTTGAAACACTTTTTTAAACCTTTCTTTTACAGCTTATTTTTAGTTTCTAATAGCTTATTTTCATTCCAAACTTCTCTTACTTTAGTTTTTAAAGAAAACCATTCGAAAATCTTGAAAAAAGTGAAAAAAAATTCGCCTCGAAAATCAAAAAGTTTGTATTTTTATGTTAAAACTTTCTTAGTTAAGCTTAGATTTGTAAAAGAAATCATTTCAAAATGTCAAAAATCATGTCTTTAAGTGATTTTGAAAAATGGGTATGAAGACGGCGATTTATACATCTGCTAGAAGATGGCGATTTATACATGTTTAGATTCGGCGATTTATACATGTTTAGATTCGGTGATTTATACGAGGTTGATCCGGCGATTTATACGTAATTCTCAATCCGGCGATTTATACATGGTTTTTGGTACAGCGATTTATACGTAGGTTGATCCGGTGATTTATTCGTCTTCTACATACGACGATTTATACCAATCTTATAGGCAGCGATTTATACCATTTTGGTATGGCGATTTACACCATTTTGGTAGGGAGACATATACCATTTTCGGTGAAATTTATCAAAAATCAATTTCAGTTAAGTCAAATTCGGTGAAATTCAAGTTGGACTTTTATTGTAACACTTCATTTGGACTTCAAAGAAATGTAAACATACAATAATTTCTAATTTAACACCAACTTCATTCTTCACGGTTTCTTCTTGATTCGTAAAATCCCGTGAAAGTTTCATTTCTTTTCTCGGTTTAATCAAGACTTGTAAAATCCCGTAAACTTGAATTCCATAACAAACCACAACTCAATCACTTCATAAAACTTAAGATCTGATATCTATTCACAACATCAAAATGTCAAATACCAATACCAATTTGCAAACTCAAACATCAAATGCTCTTCACAATGCCATCATAGAAGCAGGTGGTAAAGATCGTCCACCAATGTTAGCACCTGGTAATTACGTTTAGTGGAAATCCATAATCAAGAGATACATCGACACCAAACCTAACAATGAACACATCCACTATTGTCTCCAGAATCCACCTTACAAATTCAAATAGACTGAGAAGACGGTTCCAGTTGCAGAAGGTAGTTCAGAAACTACTACAAAAGGGTACATGGAGAAATATAAGAATGTGTCACAAGACATAAGGAACCAATTAGATGCTGAAGCTGAAGCTCTTTAGATAATTCTCACAAGGATAGATAATGATATCTACTCCACAGTTGATGCTTGTCCAAATGCATGTGAGATGTGGAAAGCAATTGAAAGGTTGAAACAAGGTAAATCAATCAATGTTCAAGATCTTGAAACCAATTTATATTGGGAGTTTGGAAAATTCACATCACGAGATGGTGAATCACTTGAATCGTATTACTCAAGGTTCTACAAGATGTTGAATGAGCTTTTCAGAAATAAGTGTGATGTTGCCAATAGTCAAGTGAATGTCTAGTTCTTACTTCAATTACAACCAGAATGGCAAAGGTTTGTGATACTTGTTAAGCAGAGTCAAGAATTGAAGACTGTCTCCTACCACAAACTTTATGACATCCTGAAGCAACACCAGAATGAAGTCAACGAGATAAGAGCTGAAAGACTAGCACGTACTGATAATCCAATTTTACTTGTTGCTCAACAACAACTAGTTTACCATCCTTAAAACCATCCTAATCACTACACTCAAAATTCCTCAATCAGATCACAACCAGCTGCTACCAAAAACAGAGGTAAAGCAATTGTCAACTCTCCTCCACCAACTTATGATCAAGAACATGAAATGGTTGCTAAAGATGATGCATTGTCAAAGGAGAAGGAGATTGATAAACTCATGGATTTAATTTCTCTATCATTTAATAAAATCTACAAACCTACCAACAACAACCCCAGAACTTCATCAAACACCAGTAGAGCAAATCAGGATAATACTCCAAGGATTAACAGAGGCATTAGGTATGACAATCAGAGGGAAGTCAATGTTGTTGGGGCTAAGGAGAATGTAGGTACACAGGTGGTGCAGCAGTTTAGAATTTAGTGTTATAATTGCAAGGAATATGGGCATGTAGCAAGGGAATGTCAGAAACCAAAACGGGCAAAGGATGCAGCTTATCACAAGGAGAAAATGCTATTGTGTAAGCAAGAGGAAGCTAGATTTCAGTTAAATGCAGAGCAAGTTAACTGGAGGGATGACACTGATGATGAACCTGAAGATCAGGAATTGAAAGCACATTATTTGTACATGGCATAGATTCAAGAGGTTACTCCAGATGTGAACTGACCAATTCAGGACCTATCTGACTGCGAGCCATTACAAAAGGCTACAAAATTAATATTGTCGAATATAATGTGTTGTCTATGCAGAGAAACATCCTGAGCAACCTAAATTGTTAAATGACACATGTCTGGAGGAACAAGGATGATACTAAACATCCGCACTATTGATTCATTGGAATAATGTAGTACTAATGGAGGAACACGGTGACCAGATGATAATGATCTTACTAGGGAACGTAAATTGCTTGCTTCTTTAATAGAGAAACTAAAATATGAAATTGATGACAGCAAAAACCGTAATAAAATTTTGGAAACATCAAATAAGGCTTTAGTTGATAAATTTAAAGGTGAAATTGAGGATTTCAAAACCAAAAATAAAATTTTAGAATCATTAAATAACCATTTCAAACAAGCAAACAATAAACTGTCAAAGACTAATCAGTTGATGTTCAAAGGCCTTTAAGAAGTTCCAAGCTGAACTTAATAGGTATCATGATGTGAATTATGCGTCAAAGGTGGAAATTGATTGTGCAAAAGCTAAAGGTGATTTTGTGTCATACAAAATGGAATCTCAAAAGTCATTTAATGAATATACTCGAAAGATAAATGATTTAAATCAAACGATTTCAGAAATGAAAAAGGAGCTTTTTGCACATCAAGAAACCATCTCCATAATGTCACAAGAAAAAAAGGCTCAGAAGAAGTTTCACAAAACTCGTAAAAACAAAAAAACTTGAAAAGGTCATTGCTTTGGAAAATAAAATAAATATTTTGGATGATATCGTATATAAAACCGGTCAATCAGTTCAAACAATTAATATGCTTAATCGTAATTGTAAAATGAGTTTTATAAAGCATGAGTTCCTTAAGAAAGCTCAAAGAGTAAATCCTCGTCTATATGATATAGGTTGCTATAATGATAATCTTGCTTTAATGTTAGCTCCTGAATCTGACGAAACGATTCGTCTTGCCCAAGAAAGTCGATCAAAATTAAGTGATTTAATCAGACCGTTTGATTATAAAAACTTGAATAATCTTTATGATTTGTTCGTTCCACGACGTGAAAAGTCGTCTGAACAAAGATATTTTTCACAAAGGTTGAAAATGAGTCATACACCTGTCAAGAATGAAAATTCAAAAGAGTCTTTTAATAAACAAACAACTTTGTTAGAAAAACGGATGGATGAATCCATTCTATGGGATCAAAAATGTAAAAGCTATAAAGAACTTTTCAAAATTAAAAGTAGTGTTGACATAATTTTGATGGAGTGGAACGTTTGACAACAATCGCTAAAAGAACATATTTTGGTCACATAGATCCATTATTCAAAATACAATCGAATATGAAATTTTTGTCCCTAAATTCGAAAGAAAGGAGTCAATGTTGATTTAGAAAAATTTCACTTGTGTTGAAAGTGGAAAATGGTTGATGATTTGAGGATACTGAATTCTCTTGAACATGAAGTAGACTCTCAAATCTCAACTGGAAACTCAAAAAACACAGTTTCTGAATGAAATCGACCGACTTTCCAGGGAATATTATTATGCTGATCACATGAATACTATACTTGGTGTGTATACTACTCTCGATGAATTCACTGATTTACAATGTGATTATGTGGACCAAGTTTCAAATGTGAACGTCTTGAAAAAGAGCTTTCAAAAAGTAATAGAACGTCAAAGAGTTTTAAAGCACTTCAACAACATGCTTATCGATCTTGAACTTGTTTATAACAATGGACAGGAACAGATAAAAAATTGACAAAGCCTTTCAAGAAAATCAATCAAAGTATTTCTAAAAGACGTGAACAATAGTTTGAAATTCAGGACTTGAAAGCTCAATTACAAGACAAAGGAATTACAATACGTGAGTTAAATAAAATCATTGAAAAGATAAAGGAAAATATGTGGAAATAAGTTTGAAAATCCATTGGTTTATTCGTAAAAATGCGTCCCGATGCCTTTTAAAAGTTAAAGACAAATCAGTTTTTAGGTAACCGTACTTTTTTAGATTCTTTTGCAAAGACGGATTTTTAAAAGTCAAAGTCAGTTACCACAATTAATGTGTCCAATGATTTTTTAAAACCAGTCACTGTACATATTTTGCCTCAGAATGTGAAGTCAATTTTAAAGAACACAAATGTGATTGCTTCAGGAATGTATAAAGTGCACATAAATCCTAATCAAACTAACACACTACAGTTACCTCAAGGCATTAGGAAAACTAATAAACGCGTGTCTTTCTCTACAGGAGTAATTCTCACTACTAGTGTTAGCAGACCACATCTTAAGACCAAGCGATTGGAAGATAGAGTCATGCATAACAATAGTAAAGGAAGAAACGAGAAGTAGAAGACCATCTTAGGGATTTTAATTTTTCTTATAAAAAAATGTATGTAACTGCGTGTAATGACAGTTTGACTGCTAAGACCTCGAATGTAAACTTTGTTTGTGTTACTTGTGGAAAATGTATATTTAATGACAATCATGATATGTGTTTTCTTCATTATATTAATGGCGTGAATTCTAGGACTAAAATGCCTATGGCTGTGCCTATTAGTACTAGAGAACCCAAACGAACTGTGAATCAATCTGCTGCAACACCCCTTAGAGAACAGTTGTTGCAGAATCACTAACCAAAAACCTAGATAGCACATTAGGAAGCAAATATGAGCTATTAGTAAGACATGTTTGTGGTGGGTACTGTAAGATCATACCATCCAGTTCAGTACTTATAAATGGAAACCTAAGTCTAGAACATGAATGTGAACCAAATGTTAGTATGCATCTAGCGAACTAAATCTAGAAACTACAAATATTTTAGAACCCTTACGATTTAGGAAATCCACTCTTCTCAATACTCCATGTCTTCTATTCTTGCGCGATCGTAGAGATAATTTTATTCATCGTTCGACTGCTGGTTGGTCTCAAAGCCACATGACGGGAAACTCAAGCTTCTAAGTAACTTATGATGGAGCAATTTCTGGGGTTTGGTAAAGTTTGAAAATGATCAAATTGCACCGATCTTGTTATAGAAATCTGGCTTCAAGGAAAGTAACTATCAAGAGGCGTTTATTCATCAAAGGGCTGAATCACAATTTATTCTTCGTTGGTTAATTCTGTGATGCGCATTTAGAAGTTACTTTTCGGAAGTCTGCATGTTATATTCGTGATTTGAAGGGAAATGATCTTCTCACAGGTTCTCGTGGCATAAATCTGTATTCCATCACTCTTCAAGACACATTCACTCCCATATCAATTTGCTAATGGCCTTAACTTCATCGTCACAAGCATGGTTATGGCATCGTCATCTCTCACATTTAAACTTTGATACCATCAACTTGCTTTCAAAATATGATATTGTGACTGGCCTTCCCAAATTGAAATTCGTCAAAGATCATCTTTGTTCTTCTTATGAGTTGGGGAAAGCTAAACGTAAGTCTTTCAAGACTAAAAATACCCCAAGCTCTAAGAGACGTTTACAAATTCTACACATGGACTTATGTGGTCCCATAAGGGTAGAAAGATTTAATGGTAAGAAATATGTGTTTGTAATTGTTGATGATTATTCACGATATACTTAGACTCACAATTTGAGATCCAAAGACGAAACACCAGAAGTTCTCATCGATTTCCTCAAAACTTGTTCATAAGAGGATTCATGCCAAGTTCTAGATACAGTTTGGAAACTGACAAAGGCACAAGAATTTTTGGAATAAAACTATCAATGCATACTTTGCTCAAGAAGGAATTGAACACCAAACGTCAACTGCTCGAACACCTGAACAAAACAGAGTTGTCAAAAGACGGAACCATACTCTTGTTGAGGCTGCTCGAACAATGCTAAGCGCCACTAAAGTTCCTTTGTTCTTCTGGGATAAAGCAATTGCCACAGCATGTTTTACTCAGAATCGTTCACTCATAATTCCTCGACATAAGAAAACACCTTACCACATCATCAATGGCCAGAAACCATCTGTTAAGTTCTTTCACATTTTTGGCTTTCTTTGCTACATTGTCAGAGATTGTAAAATCTTGACAAGATAAAAGAAAAAGGTGATGCATGTATTTTTGTGAGGTATTCTACTCAATCAAGAGCTTACAGGGTATATAACAAGAGAACAAGAGTGATAGTTGAAACCATTCATGTTAACTTTGACGAATTGCCTCAAATGGCGTCAGATCAAGTCAGTTATGATCCCGTTCCACAATGTCCGACTACGGAACTTTAACAAGGCAGTTTAAGTCCCGGTCCCTAAAGTCAAGAAAATGTTCCTCATTTAGCTGAGACGGTAACAACGTCAAATGAGCTAGATTTGCTATTTAGTCTGATGTTCGATGAATTACTCAATGGAACTAGGTTGTGTCAAAGTCTTCCGATGTAACTAGTGCTGATGCACCTAATCAACGTCAACAACAACACATAACTCCATCTACTTCAACAACCGTTGTTGCACCTCCATTGAACATTCAAACAACACCTGAAACTATAAGTCAAGCACCAACTCAAGCACTAACTGTCACTGCCAATGAGAACATTATTCAAGCAGAAACCAATAAAAATATGCACAAGTTGACGAAGACGAATTTATCAACATCTTTAGTACACCAGTACAAGAACGAGGGGAGACATCTTCTTGATATGTTGACTCGTCAAACATGCATACATTCTATCAACGACACCCTTTAGAAGATCGTTGGCCAAAAGATCATCCGTTAGAACAAGTCATTGGAAATCCTTCTTAATCAATTAGAACAAGACGTCAGCTAGAAACAGATGGCGAGATGTGTATGTTCGCACTCACCGTGAGTCGAACCGAACCAAATAACATCAAAGAAGCCATGGTTTATTCTGCATGGATAGAATCGATTCAGGAAGAACGTCACCAGATTCATCATTTTGAAAGACTAGATTTATGGGAATTAGTCGACAGACCACTTTGCAAAAATGTCATTAACTTAAAGTGGCTCTGGAAAAACAAACGTGATGAGGAAAATACTATCATTCGCAACAAATCTCGTCTTGTGGCTAAGGGATATGCTCAAAAGGAAGGAATTGATTTCGAAGAGTTAAAGCAGCATTTCTTTACGGTCCTCTGAAGGAAGAAGTGTACGTAAACCAACCAGATGGTTTTGTTGACCCATATCATCCTGACAAAG
>BQNB010027033.1:0-57999 GCA_026074375.1 Tanacetum coccineum
CACTAAATGACAAAAGAAAATTTTATAAAAAAGAAAAATATTTTTTTATTAATTTTTGGATTTTTTTATGAATTTATAAAGATTAATAACTAATTAAAACTAAGAAAATAGAAAAAGACAAAAAATAAAAGTTATAAAAATTCTGAAAAAATAAAATTAAATAAAGAAAAAGTTAACAATTCTAAAAATATAAAAATGCCCAAAAGTTACTGTTTAAAATTAAAGTAATTAAACTAATTAATTTTAAACCTAATTTATATTAATTAAATTAAATAAACTAACAAAAGTTAACTATAGGGACTAACAGTGAAAGGACACAAGGACTAACGGGGAAACAACAAACTGACAAGGGGGACTACCAATTATAACTATAAAAGATAAAATTACACAATCAGTCCCTGAGGTGGACCCCGATATGCAAAGTAGGTCCAAAAGCTTATTATCAAAAAGCTATAAAAGCAAAGTTGTTAAGGGGCTCAAGGGGAGTCTTTTTTATAAAAGCACTTATGCTTTTTACTCACTAAATAAGCTAGAAACTTAAGCTTTTGATGGCTGCAGAAGCTCAATAAGCTTATTGGCTTATTTTCTTTCTTATGGGGATTTAAGCTAACAAAATAAGCTATAACTAATGGGAAACAGTTAATAGGGAGAGGGGAGTCCTAAAATTAAACTATGGCTTCCTAATAAGCCCTAAAATAAGCTGATCTATTATTAAGCTAATAATGACAGTTTATAAAAAACAGAAAAAGGCCTACTTTAAGCCTAATTTAAGCTAATCTAATAAGCAATCTAAATTAAATAAGCTGCTAAACCTACTAGAACTACCTACAAGCTATAAGGAAAAACACTAAGAACCTAGGGCTTAGTTATGCAATAAGCTAGAAAAGGGGGCTGAATTTGGAGTCTAGCACCAGGGGAGGCAAGGCAGTGGCTTAAGGGTACTTTTGGGCTTATGAAAATAAGCTCTAAAGAGCTTTTTAGCCAAATCCAAGCACAAACAGATTTATATTAATGGCTTCTTGGCTTATTTCCAAAAAATGATGGTCTAGAAAACAATATAAGCTGCTGATATTGTAGCTTAAAATTGAGGGTTCTTTTAAAAAATGCAAAGCCAAACTTTGACTTATATTGTCAAAGTAAAAGGGACAGCAACAAGGGGTGGGTAAATTTGCTAGAAACAACAACAACAAGCACAACAATAGTGTGCTTAAGCTGCATAAGCAGCTTGAGCCCTTGAGCTTAATTTGGCTTATTGAAAATTTGACAGAATACAAAAGGAACTTAAAAACTTATTTTCAAACTAAAAATGGTGATTAAAGTGGCTTAATAAACCCTACACACTCAGCCAAAGTTGGCTGAGTGGTTACAACCCATGATAACCCCCATATGACCCATTTTAAGGCTAAACCAAACACCCCTTTAATTTATAATTTCGGGTTTTTTTGGCTTTTTTAGTGGAGTAAAAGCTGAGAAATGTTGTTACAAGAGATGCTTAATAACTTTAACACATTTTTAAACAAGTTTAAACAGATTAAAAAGGCTTAAAATTATACTTTAAATGTTGACAAATGCAATAACAAGAGAACTCTTAAATTTTTTATTAAACTTCCAAGAAATACAACTTAAAACGTTTTAAACAAACTGAGTACAATAACTTTAAAGCAAACTTAATTAAAATTAAACTAAGAAAGTAAAAACAGGGATTCTTCTACTCGGCTTGTTCTCTTCTCTTTTATAGAAGCTCAAAGCCTTCTCTTGGTCTTGGGTTGTGTTTGCTGTGAGAGTACAAAGCTTCCCAAGCAATCCTAGCCCTCCATTCACTTTGAATACCATCTCACCATTGAAGGGGGTGCGGGTTTTTGTAAATTGCCAAGTGGGCATGGGTTATAAGGATGGGGTGAGCTGGGAAGTGTATGGGGAAGCTATAAAATGTACTATGGAGGTGGTTTGGCAAGAAAACAGTGGGTAGGGAGGTGGTATAAGGTTTGGCGGTAAACGGGTTGAGGTACAGGGTGGTTCGCAGGTTTAAAAGGGATGTTTGGGGAAGAGGCAAAACTAGCCCTTCAACTTTCATCCCTTTTTCATTTCATTTTTAAGCCCTTTTTTAGTTATAAACGAGTTTGGAAAGTGACAGTTATGGTCCTTGTCGTTTTATAACAAAAGAGTTATTAAAAGAGTTTTGGTAAATTGCAAAAATGGTCCCTCTAGTTTATAACAGCAGTATAAGAATAATGTACTTAATGTAAATAACACATCACAATTTATAATGTTACACCACCAACTAACACTTTTTGTTAAAAGCACTTGATTTAACCTTTTTATTATTTGTATAATGTTATCGTATAAATAGTTCAATCGTCTTGTAAAACAATATTTATAAAACTAAAAATCGTATAAATATTATATAAGTGATTCTAAATTGTTTCCTAAATTTTTTATTAAAAACGAACCGTGTCAAGAAATAGTGCACAATAGAAAATAGTGCGTATCTTTCTTGTTTTAACTCCGTTTTATACGTTCTTTATATCTACGGTTTCGTATTAAGATGATTTATCAAAATACTAAATTGATAACTTTTTAGTCCTTAGATGAACAGTACTTTTATTGTTCATGCATATTTTATAAAACTATTTTTATAAAATTAATCGTCGTAACCTCGTAAAAGTCGTAACTTATCCATTTTAATTCCGTTTCTGTGATTCTTTGGAGCACGTCTTCGTAATTAAAAGTTCTATATAAATAAAATATTTTCCAAAAAGTTTCTGGTATGAACAGTAACTTATTTTTATAAAATTACTTTTATAAAAATACTTTTTATTGTAAACTTGCAAATGGCGTAACTTCTTCGTTATAATTCGGATTTTTGAGTTTTTTATATACTTACGACTGTATTGAGAAATACTATTTTAATAAAATATAAAATAAATACTTTATTTTTCGAATTAAAACAGAAACTTTGTAAGTTTTTAAATAAATTTTGTATAAAACTTATTTTATAACTTTTTGGTATGTGTGAATTACTATATGTCCTCTAACATGATTAATACACTAACTAGTGTATATTTATTGTCCCCTAGTCCATCATTTGACCATGTATTGTGTCCATGATAATCTCCATATATATGTATATAACTTTGTTTTTAAACTTTCAACAAGAAAAATTTTCATGATCTTTATAAGTTAAACCATGACCATAATAAGTATGTTCTTTGTATTTTGAGCATTATTTCACTACAATAATATATAGGTGTGAATATCATACATGTACATTTTATTTTGTAACTCATGAAAACATAAACCTAAGTGGTGATTAACAAGATAACTAGTATGCAAAATATGTAAGTAAAGTATTGAAAATATTAAAGTTTAGAAGACCTTAGGCAAGAATGTAGGATGGTGAAGATCACTATATCAACCCTAAAGATCAAAACCCAAATGAAACCCTAATGAGAAAACCCTAACTTGATCTTGCTTAAAACCTTGCTAAAAATGATAACCCAAGCTTCCAAAATGCTTCCAAACACTTTAGATAATACCCAAGATCACTTGTATGCTTGCTAGAATAAAAACTATGGTTTATTCTTGTGGTTTTAAAGTGTGTCGTGGGTAGGGAGGAGGAAACAAAGAGATTAAGAGTTTTTGTTAGCAATGAAAGTATGTATGAGTGATAACTAGTGTACTACTTATTATATATGCCTAATGTGGTCAAAAACACTATTTGGAAAGTCTAAGATAAGTAAAACAAGATGAGTAAAACAAGGAATGATTTTGGTCAAATTAGATCAAGTGCATATGAGTTGGTAAGAGTCTTAAGAAGATTTTTATGTGCTATTAGTCCCTTTGGGGCTGCCATGAGTTAGGGGGGGAAGACCAAAAATTGCTTTAATATTTTTATGAAGAGAATACTTGAAGCATAAGATGTATAGGTAGGTATTGGTGCTCCCGGGTATGCCTAAATGTATTAAATTGCAAAACGTAAACGCTTTACGTATCCAATAAAAATAAAATATAAAAAGTTGATTATTACTTTTGTAAAAATAATATAAAGCTTGCTTGACGTAAACTTTTATTTGTTTGGTGTCCGTTTACGTTGAATGATGATTTTAGTTTACGCGGTCTAACTTATCGATTAAAATTTAAAGTAAACGCATAGAAGTTTAAATAAATAGTTGAATATTTATTGACATAAAATAATGCGAAAATGTAAATTGTTACAGTCTTCACATGTTAAAAGAAATTCGTCCCGAAATTTAGTTTAAGTTGCCTTCCGGAGTGGTGTTGATGAAGAAGTGTGGGTATTATTTTATTTTTATTTTTTATATGAACAGTGACCCCAACGGTCATGAACAGTGACCCCAATGGTCACTCCCTCATTTTAAATACCAAATTTTTATCCTCCATTTCTCCATACAACACTAAATCTTTCACCTAAATCTTCTCTTATCCAACCCTCAAAAATGTTGCACATCATTACACTCGTGGCGATGGCGAGCGCGACAGAACTCGGCATTTATCTTGCCTACGTCCCCTACGAAGAAGAATTTCAGTATTTGGCCGTGATCCTAGCACTCCTCGCACCGATCATTGTTCTAGCTATTGGCGTGGATCTATTTTGGAAGGAATAGATATTACTTTTATGGGATGGTTGTAATAAAACTTGTATTTTCTTTTTGTCTTTATGTAATCTTATTTCCAAACTAATAAACGGATGTTGTGGCAATAAATCTATTTGTTATTTTTAGTTATGCCTTTCGATAATTTTGTTACTACGCTTGATAACTCGTTTGCATTCCCCTTTTAAATTATTTTAACTTGAGCGTTCAAGATTAGTGACGTTCGTTTAATACTTATTGTCGCGATCAAGGATCGGCTTCTAGTGGGCTTATTCATTCCCTTCAGCTAAATGTGTCGGTTATAAATTTTTTTGTCGACTTTATATAGTAAGGTGGTGTAAGAGTTTACTTAGTTATTATCATTATTAGTTTGATTCCTCGTGATAAATACCTTTTATGAATACGCACACAAAACTTGATATAAATAGAAAATTGTTTCTTGACAAGAAGTTTTAAGGTGACTACTCTTAGCATGGGCATGTTCCTTCCTAAATTATACATAGGTGATCAGGCTATGTATATTTGAGGGCTAACGATGTGATGCTTATTTTCGTCAAAGTTGTGTTATAACTTCATAATATTTGTGGGAGTGGTTTATATAAATAAGTAGAGAATTAAAGTAATTTTAATGAAATTTTCACAACACGTTGATTTGATAGATAATTTAAAATCATTCGTACAACACAATGAAAATTTAAGAGAAAATACAATGAGAATTCTTAAAGGAATAGAGTCTAAGCAATGATATCATCCTCCATGTCGTTAAGGTCTTGATTGGTTTCTCCTCCTCCTAAGGCATGCACCACTCCCCGTGCTCCAGTACCTCCAGCTTGGTTTCCATGGTTTTGGTTCTTTAACTCCAGGAAATCACTCTTATAATGCCCTTGATTCCCACATTCATAGCAAGTAAGGTTTCTCTGATTGTTAGTAGTAGCAAGACTCCTACAGTCTCGGGTCAAGTGACCAACTCTCTTGTAGTTTGCACATTTTATAGTGCATTGGCCATTGTGATGAAACTTGCACTTGTTGCACAACGGTATGGTTCCAGCATACTCCTTCCTTTCACCAGGCCCAACGGTATAAGCTATAGCCACACCTTGCTTCTTGGGATGTTGTTGTTGAGCATGGTTGTTGTTATCAAGTTTCCTGTTATTTTTAGCTTGACGTTCAGCAAGAGTGCTGATCTTTTTGTCCATTAGTTCAGTTGAAAATTCAATTGCATCTTGCATTGTCATAGGCTTAGATGCCATCACACTTCCATGAATCATGTCGGGCAAACCATTGACATACTTCTCAATCTCATCCGAATCTCCAGGGAACATTCTTGAACATATTTATGACAATTCCTAAAAATGTTGGTTATAGCTTACCACATCGATACCCTTAACCTTTAGATTCTACATCTCAATCTCCAGCTTCTTAATCTCACCCTTTAGGCAGTACTTGTCAGTCATCATCTTTTTCAATGTTTTCCTTTTCATTGCATACGCAACTTCATGAGTAACAGTCTTAACGTGGGAGTTCCACCACGTAAGAGTAATTCCTTGTAGAGTACAAGTTGCAAAATTGATTTGACATGCGACTATACAGTTGCTGATATGGAATATAATTTCCATCTTTTCGAATCACTGCATAAGACCCATAACTCCTTCAGTACCCTTGAAGTTCAGGGGTTAACATTTGAGGAAGTCACTATAGGTACACTCTCGAGCAACAGGCGCTTGCCTTCTTACACCAGTACCCGAATCATGGTTGTCATCGCCATTCTTGCTTCTGTCTGCATCACGTTTTGCCAATGCATCAGCAACGCCTCGGGCTATCAGTGCCTTAAGCTGAGCATCGGTTATAGGGGTAGTGGTGGTGGTTGTCGTGGTGGATCTTCTCTTTGGTGCCATTATCTTTAAAATCAAAGGAGTAATAAAATTAGTCTAGTTCAAAAATTTGTGCTCCAAAGGTGAAATGTTGCTAGATAGTATGTTAAAGTTGTGAAAGGGTTTTTGGACCATCATGTTATTCGTAATGTCTTGAGGAATGTTCTAGTATTTATACAGATAACTTCTATATAAACAAGTGTAAAATATACTTAGGAGAAGATAAGTGTATATATATATAAATCATGAGTAGTAATATACGTAATGCAATATAAACGCGTATATTAATCATGTAAACATCTAGTATGACCAACTAATGCAAATAAATAGTGTATGTATGTCCCGTGAAAAACATTTGTATGATGCAATGTTTGAAAATGGTTATATTCCAAGTAAAAACATTTAACCTAGTTCTCTATAACCTTGGCTCTAGATACCAATCTGTAACACCATAAATTGGGTCGCAGCGGAAATATGTCCAGGAGCGTTACTTCATAATACCATTGCGCAAGACATGAGAGAACGACCTCTAAACGTGTCGTTTGAAAAGTAATCTTGTATTGTTTAGACTCCAATGCACATCAAGTAAGCCAATCATCTAATTCACCTGAGAAAAACATGCTTAAAACGTGTCAACATAAAGTTGGTGAGTTTATAGGTTTGTTTAAGTATAAATGTTGAACCAAAGATTTGCAGAGTGTGTATGAACATTTCAACCCCTATAATTGTCACAAAAATGTACGTATGAAATTTGGACCACAGTTGTTCAAAGTATGCATGATAATTGAAAATATCACGAAATGTTTCAAGTATGTATTGCCAAATGAGTGATTACGATTACTCTAAGTTCATGAAACTGAGGCTCAGACTTGTATGCCACTTTATTCTAGGCACAGTAAATGTTCATGTTCATGTAAATGTCGTTCTTTGCTCTGACATGGTATAACGTTTGTTGGCTCGGTAATGTCGACACCAGTGATAGCTAATCACTCGAACGGTGCTGTCACACCCGAATAGATCTATTTTATAACATTCACGTCTACCAACTTGTAGTTAATAGTTCAATCCTTGTAAGCTAATCCGTAATCATTTGAGTGAAAGTCAAGTATGTGTTTGCGTACAAAAATGAAATCAAGTATTGTATCTCATCGTGAGATATGTAAATGTGTATGTAAATCAATTTGTAAACGAGTTGTAAATGAACATGTAATGAGTTTGAATCAACCATGTAAATGAATTTGTAAACAAGCATGTTCTCACCCCAAAAATATATGTAAAATAAGTAAAACATAGGGCTATAAACTCACCTCAGTGAATGTAATCAATATAGGAAATGAAATATGAAAATCATCACGTGTAGCTCGAATGCAACCTAATTAAATATAGGTCGTATAAGTATAATGTACTTAATGTAAATACCACATCACAAGTTATAATGTTACACCACCAACTAACACTTTTTGTTAAAACACACTTGATTTAACGTTTTTATTATTTGTATAATGTTATCGTATAAGTAGTTCAATCATCTTGTAAAACAATATTTATAAAGCTAAAACTCGAATAAATATTATATAAGTGATTCTAAAATGTTTCGTAAATTTTTTATTAAAAACGAACCAACACTATTCGTGTCAGGAAATAGTGCACAACAGAAAATAGTGCGTATCTTTCTTGTTTTAACTATGTTTTATACGTTCTTTATGTCCACGGTTTCGTATTAAGAAGATTTATCAAAATACTAAATTTATAACTTTTTAGTCCTCTGATGAACAACACTTTTACTATTCATGCATATATTTTATAAAACTATTTTTATAAAATAAATCGTCGTAACCGCGTAAAAGTCGTAACTTATCCATTTTAATTTCGTTTTCAGTGATTCTTTCGAGCACGTCTTCGTAATTAAAAGTTCTATCTAAATAAATCATTTTCCAAAAAGTTTTTGGTATGAACAATAACTTATTTTTATAAAATTACTTTTATAAAAATATTTTTTATTGTAAACTTGCAAATGGCGTAACTTCTTCGTTATAATTCAAATTTTCAAGTTCTTATATGCTTACGATCGTATTGAGAAATACTATTTTAGTAAAATGTAAAATAAATACTTTATTTTTTGAATTAAAACAGAAACTTTGTAAGTTTTTAAATAAAATGTGTATAAAATTTATTTTATAACTTTTTGGTATATGTGAATTACTACAAGTCCTCTAACATGATTAATAGACTAACTAATGTATATTTATTGTCCTCTAGTCCATCATTTGACCAAGTATTGTGTCCATAATAATATCTCTCTCTCTATATATAACTTTGTATTTAAACCTTCAACAAGTAAATTATCCATGAACTTTATAAGTTAAACCATACTTATAATAGTGTGTCCTTTGTATTTTAAGCATCACCTTGCTACAAAACTACATAGGTTCATGTAGTACATGCATGTATATGTACATTTTATTTTGTAACTCATGAAAACATAAACCTAAGTGGTGATTAACAAGATAACTAGTATGTATAACATGTAAGTAAAGTATTGAAAAGATTAAAGTTTAGAAGACCTTAGGCAAGAGTGTAGGATGATGAAGATCACTATATCAACCCTAAAGATCAAAACCCAAATGAAACCCTAATGAGAAAACCCTAACTTGATCTTGCTTAAAACCTTGCTAAAAATGATAACCCAATCTTCCAAAATGCTTAAAAACCTTTCTAAAGAGATTAAAGTGTGCCCTAAGTTGAATATTTGTTAACGTACAATGATGCAAAAATGTGAATTGTTACATTTTCTACCTAAAAATGGCTAGAAATATTCCATAAAACACCTCCCTTGGAAAAGACAAAAAAGGGAGCGTCCAGGCCTGGGCGGCCCCCTTAGTGATAAGGGGTCCGGCCTAGGAGCTAAGGGGGTCGGCCAGTCCAAAACACTCCCAGTTCTGCCTATAAATAGCAAACTGTTCCCCACTAATTTTCTCACCTTTTGCACTTATTTTTTTCTGTCTAAAATCAGTCCATACATTACCTATAATCCTTTGACCATTTAATCTTAAACTTTTGTTTCTAAATGATTCAAGCTTAGATCCTCAAGTGCAAGAATAGAATACTTCCTACCATCAAGTGAAGAAGTATTATAGCTTAGTGTGTGTTCTTGCAACCTAGTTGCAATTGTATATTATTTTGTAAATCATTTGTGAAGGTGTGTATTGTAGTTGTGTGTAATAGGTAGATTATGATTGAAAGTATAGTTAGATCGCGGTGATCATAGTAAGTAGTGTTAGATTGGTGTGATCGAGGTAGTGTCTTGGTGAAGTGAAGTAGTGTGGTTGGTATTTTAGTCCTCAAAATACAAAATGTGTGGTAGATTGGTTCTAGCTAGGATTAGAACTCGACATTTCGCTTAGTGTCGGAAATTGGTGTAAGCTAAGTTGTGTACGGTTTTCTCCCCCTAAAGGAAGTTTGGTGACATAGTGAAGAGACCTCTCGAGTTTGGTGCTCGAGGAGTGGATTAGGGCGAAGAGGTGCTTCGTTACCGAACCACTATAAATCCTTGTGTTGTGGTTTGATATTTCTAACTCTTATCTCTTGTCTTTCATATTTATTTATCGTTTATTTATTATTTATTTACTTACTTATATTTTTTATATTGTGCACATCTTGAGATCACATAAAGTCGAATCTAAGTTTTCTAAACAAACGATACATTAAATTAAAAAGCGATAAACTATTCAACCCCCTTCTAGTTTTCCATAAAAGCATCTCAAACGTTGAACCATAGGCTATCCAACACGTCGACCTTAGCATTCATGATGAGAAAAAAATTCATGGTATACTACGGTACATCAAATGAAGGATTAGATTGCGTACAAATGAAGGGGGGAACAAGGTTATCACCTACACGTCAAGCCAACCCATAAATCATGGGTAATTTTTTTGTTACACCTTTAAAGTTCAAAACATCCTTTATTTTCCTCCATACCCACCCCATCAGTGTTACAATATTTGATTTTTAAGAAACCTCAGAATTGAGCAAATTCGTTAAAAACATTGAGCTCTTTAACAATTCCTAACCTAATCTTAAGATAGTTCTTGTTTGATAAGTTGCGAGATTAAGTCTGAATCATGTTGTTACTCAGCTTCAGGATGTTGAAGAATTCGCTTAAGGAAGGGCTAGGCTCGAATGATGTGATTCAGAATTTGACCTGATGGAGTCATATACTTGACCGGAGAGCTTGAATCCTGAGAGCTAGCGATCTGAGTTAGACCTAGATTTCGATTCTACTATGAGCTGATAAGATGTACAAGGATACGAAGGAGTACTATCAGTGGACAAGAATGTAGAAAGATATCACCATGTGTGATGGATCGTACTTGACTTGCTCGAGAGTCAAGGCCACATACCTTAAGCCATCTATATCGTTACAACTACCCAATATTTCCTATAGGAATTCAGAACAAATGATCGAAGAGTTGTTTAACTATATAGCCTCAAACGACATTAAGGATATGACTTGATTGAAGCATTAATGGATTGATTAATAACATATGTGCGTTTCAATCACATTCAAGAAATTTAGGAGACGGAAAGACTTGCCCTAATTTACATCTATGAAACCTTTTCATGTCATAGAGTGCTCACATATATCATTTAAGATACACGCTTTAGGCATGTGTGACTCAAGTTAACAAAGGTTGAGGCAATTGTTTACCTTAGTTGAGTTATCCAATATCATTCTCTACACGACTTGCACTAAAGGCATTCCATGAGAAGCCTTGTATGGGCATTCCGTTCCATTCACCACTTTGTTGGTCAGGGATAAGAGATAGACAATTGACACCACTCGACATTATCAATGACTTTATTAGAAAGAACTCAACAATTCTAGAAAGACTCAAAGGTTTTATTTTTAGATACGTTAAGTTGTGTTAGATATCTGATTCCCTTGGTCTAGCCATGTGTTTATCTGCAAACGTTAGTATGTATGGTTGGTGTGTACGTATATAGAAATTGGTGTGATTCATCCCAACAGTGTGGTTGGAGCTTATTTTGATGCATCCTAACAATCGTATCGACTTGTTGGAAGGCCATTTTTTGGCACAAAATTGTTTTGATGCATAAGGCTTACTTGCATATCTTAATGCACCCTTAAATGCCCTTATATGGTTTTGATTGAAATTGATTTGTGAGTATGTGTTATTGTATTGCTATATGTGTGTGCATTTATGTATGTATTTGAAATATGGATTATCAGTATATCTTTGGGTAGTGGCTCCCAGTATACCTTTGGGTAGTGGCTCCCAATATGTCAACGGGCATGACTACCACCAACCTCCTGTTATATCGTTGTATGGATTCTTACTGTATGGTTTTATTTAATATTTATTTATGAGTGATATTTAATTAAAAAGTTTGACGAATGGTGAGAGAGATAGAAATAGAGAGAGAGAGAGAGAGAGAGAGAGAGAGAGCAGGGGAGGAGAAGGGGGGAAGGGAGCTGAGAGAAAGGGAGGAAGGAGAGAGAGGGAGGGAAAGTGTCTAAGAGAGAGTAAGAAGTTTAGAGTGAGATTGAGGGAAGAGGGGGGGTGGGAGAGAGAGAGTGAGGGAGAAGGATTAATGGAGTGACTAGGATTGGTAGAGGAGAGATAATCGAGATATGAGCATATTGAAAGGAGGGTGATGGGAGAGAGGAGGAGCTGGAGATGAGTCGAAGACGAGGGATTCGTGGACCTTTGGAACGTGACTGATGGAAGTGCAGACAAGAGAGAGAGATGGGACGAGAGTGAGGCTGGCTGAGAGTGGATGTGAGCGGTGATGACGAGGATATAGGATTATAAGGAGGAGACTTGAGGTTGAGAGAGGAGATAGGGAGGAGAGAGAGAGAGAGAGAGGAAAGAGAGGGGGAGAGTGAGAACCCCGAGGGAGAGAGAAGGTAGAGGAGAGAGAGAGGTCGGGGGGAGAGTCGTGAGGAGATGAGTAGTGGGAGGTAATGAGAGAAGAGAGGAGAGGAGGGGGGTGAGTCGGAGTAGACGAGAGAGACAGGAGAGAGGGAGAGAAAGAGAGGGTGAGATGGTCGTCTGACGGAGAATATCGGAGAGAGAGAGATGAGAGAGAGGAGAATGATGGGCGACGTCAAGAGGTGTGAAGAGAGAGAGACCTGAGAGAGTGAGTGTGAGTGTTCGACAGACGTTGAGGAGAGATGAGAGAGAGTGCGAGACGGAAGATGATGAGAAGGAGGAATTAAGTGAGGAGCAGAGAGAGAGATAGAGAGAGAGAGAGAGAGAGAGAGAGAGAGCCTGTCATACCCTTGTTCTTTTTTGTTTGGCAAGCTGCTGTAAGTTTTCGATAAGATCTTTAATACTATCTTAGAAAATTCATATTTATTCGAGAAAAATATAACAATTGATAAGATCAAATAAGTCTGACAGTATGAACCTTCGATTCAATCATTGAAATTCTCGGATAGCCGTGAGACGCCCTATTTCTTGATTTTAATCCTTTTTATGGCGAAATACCTTACTAGCTTCGAGTTCCTTACAATATCTAATTTGGGTATGAAAGTAATTTGTGGTAATCAAAGACTCTTATTACCAATTTTAACTTCATTTGAATTTCTGAAGAGAGGGGGAGAGAGAGGGGGAGAGAGAGAGGGAGAGAGGGAAAGAGAGAGAGAGAGAGAGAGAGAGAGAGAGAGAGAGAGAGAGAGAGAGAGAGAGAGAGAGAGAGAGAGAGAGAGAGTGAGAGAGAGGGAGAGAGGGAGAGAGAGAGAGAGAGAGAGAGAGTGAGAGAGAGAGTGAGAGAGAGAGAGAGAGAGAGAGAGAGAGAGAGAGAGAGAGAGAGAGAGAGAGAGAGAGAGAGAGAGTTGAGCTGATTCTTCAAAAATGTTGAGATGTGTAACAATTCATAACTTAATTTCAAGACAGTTCTTGTTTGATGAGTTGCGAAATTAAGTTAGGTTCCGATTGTTACACATCTCAAGGTTTTTGATGTGTTTCCTCGAGGATGGGTAAGGCTCATGTGATTGGGATACTCCTATACGATTATTGTTGTTAGGCTATTAATTGCACTCTCTTATTTGGGTAAGCGAAATTCCTAGCAGTAGGACCTACTGAATTTTGAGGCAAAATTTCTTTAAGGTGGGGAGACTGTAATAATTCGTATTTTTCGGGTCCTTATTTCACCTCGTACTTTTACTATTTATTTTAATTTCGCGTAAATTAACTTTTATAGGTAACCGGATAAGTTATTCCGCGTACGTCGTAATATGTACATTAAATATTAATCCGACTCTAGACGAAATATTGTCTACATACTTAATTCATTATTATCATTTTACATAAGTATTTTATATATGTTGTATTTTTATTTTTATTTTTATTTTTCGCTTTTGCATATACCTTCACGTCTTGCCACGTACGTCATAAAATGTATATTAAACGTGAACCCGACTTTAGACTAAATATTTGTCTACGTGCTCTGTGTATTTTTATTATTTCAGATAAGTATCCCATATGTTGTAATTCTATTTTTATCATTTACGTTTTCTTTTCGTGGTTGCGCCAAAACTTTTGCAATATTTTACCTTTTTACTCAATAGCCTAAACAATACCCACTTATATAAAATATAACACAAAAAATTATAATACTTACTCTTTTATTTCGTTTCTTTTCCATGTGGTAAGCCAACTACACATATGTGTGTATGTGTTGTCTTAATCTTATTTACTCATGGACACTTATAAGTTCTATTTTGCATGTGTCTTTCACCAAACATCTACTCACCATCTTAATTCATTCATAATTAACCATCAATTTCCTTCTTTGTCTCTCTTGTGTGACGCCTAGACACCATCACCAAACAACAAATCTATACAATTATCTTATTAAAATCTATTCAAGAATTGAAGATATCTTGTGCTAGTTATAGTCCTCTTATTGTAATCTCTTCAAACCATCATCAAGATATCATTTTCTTGAGGTTTACGGGTTAAATTAAAGGAGCTTATAAAAATCCTTGCAAGTGGTTACAAAAATTATATTGAAGGTTAAAAATATTGGTTTGGGAGCTAGGGTTTTGAGTTTAGTTGCTTGCTTAAATATTTTCAAGACATCTAGATAGGATCTATAGTTACGGGTCTTATTGAAGTAATAAAGGAGTTAATGGGTATGATCAACATGGTGTATTAAGGTTCCTTACAAGTTTTGGTTGGGTGAATATAGAGCTAGATCAAGAAGAGGCTTAATTTTGATTTAAATCTCCATCATTTTCATCTTCTTGTAAGATTATTGTTTCAAGTGTTTCTTCATAATTTCTCCTTGTAAATTGTTTTTTTCTTGATTTAATTTCTGTATTGAAATGTATTTTTACACTTTATTGATTATCTTTATCAATTTAGACATTGTACATAAATTATTAGGACTAGAAAACTTGGTAAAAAGTGATATTGTATCATTGGTTTGGGACTGTTTTGAAATCAGTAGGTTTAGGAGATAATCTGGAAAGATTGGTAATCTGTGATGATTTGGAAAAAAATATAAGGACCTATGTCTATGTCTTAGCTCCGTTTAGCCAGGTGGAACAAGTTGTTTCGATACCCGATGATTTTTCATGAAAATAAACGGTGTACGTTGTCAGAAACTGCACACAGACATTTATTGGACTATAACTCCAAAACTTTGTATAAAAGTCACTATTTTGGTAAAACTAAAACATGTAGATAACATGCTAAATTAAATTTTGGCGTTTGAATCAGCCTTAACGGATGTATGGTTTAGGAGATACATCCATTTTCCCGAGGCGGTAAAAATCTATGAAAATCACAGATTTGGGACTTGTTAGAAAATCGACCATATGACCTCATTTTTATAAAAACCGAAGTGGTTGGACCTACATATCATAAAAATAGACTCGTTTACCTTTCCGTAGGCATAAAATCGAATCGAGATCATTTACGAATTATGATATACGGGCCCGTGAAGTTAGATAAAACCATAATATATGGACAGCCCACTTATTTTGGGCTTATAAACATTAATTGGAATACTTATTTTGGGCTAATAAACATTAATTGGAATACTTCATTTGGGCTTATAATATAAACTTGGATAATTATTTTGGGCTTATAAACATTAATTGGAATACTTATTTTGGGCTAATAAACATTAATTGGAATACTTCATTTGGGCTTATAAACATTAATTGGAATACTTATTTTGAGCTTATAATATAAACTTGGATAATTATTTTGGGCTTATAATATAAACTTGGATAATTGTTTTGGGCTTATAATATAAACTTGGATGTTTGTTTTGAGCCTAATTATTTTATAAAAACTAAAACTTTAAGTACAATGCCAAATTTATAAAAAAAAATAAAAAATAATATTTAATTATTATGTAATATTTATTAATTCTAAGACGCAGCGTTACTTTTAGAATGCATCTAGGATTTTCTCGACACTCCCGACGTGTATTTTCCGATATATTTATCGTATTGCAAAGGTGAGTTTTCGTGGCCCCTTTTTCCTATGGTCTTTATTGTGGGAAAATGGTACTCAAATGTGGTTTTGAATATTTTTAAGTGTTGTGTTAAATGTTTTTCATATTTTGGAAAATATGTGTTATTGTATTACTATATGTTGTGCATTTATGTGTGTACTTGGAATATGGATTATCAGTATATCTTTGGGTAATGTTCCCTAGTATATCTTTGGGTAGTGTTCCCTAGTATATCTTTAGGTAGTGGCACCCAGTACATCTTTAGGAAGAGGCACCCAATATATTTTTGGGAAGAGGCACCCAATACATCTTTAGGAAGAGGCACCCAATACTATCTGAGTCTTACGATGAAATTCTTTATTGTGTGATTCGTGTCATGAGAATTAGTTGTTGCGATTATGTGATTTCACTGAATGCTTACATGTGCATATGATACTCACTATTGTCCTACTTGTATATCGCGCATATCTAAACTATGAATCCTTTGGTGTCTTAAACATGCGAGCTCACCAACTTTATGTTGACATTTTTGAGTATCTATTTTTAGATGAAATCAATAAGGATGCTTAAGGATAGTGAATCTTGTCTTGCTTAGAAAGCCCTATGATGGAATCCCTTGGATCTCCGATGTTGATCTTTTGTGTACATCTTGTTAGAAGTGTTTGGAAGAACTTACGTTTTTATTAAACACATATCCTGGGTTGTGATGTTATCATATTTAAGTCATAATGCAAGTTTCCAACTTGCACATGATACTATTATGACTTTTAATGTTAAGTGTTCATTTAATAATTCTCTATATTGTTGTACCAATGCTTAAGGACAGTTCCTCTGCTTTCACGCCTCACATTTTCGCTTGAGGCGGGATGTGACAGATTGATATTAGAGCTGTTGGTTATAGAGAACTAGGTGGTTTGACCTAGACTATAACCCTAAGTACCCTCATATAATAGGAAATACGTGCAATTACGTGTATACTTGTTAATACGTGAAAAGTTTATGTGCTATTTGAATCACTTCTTGAATGCGATGACAATAAAGACATGCTTATGTGATGCAAGTATTATGATGCTTAGCCAACGTGATAATAGTTACATCATATAACATGGATTTATTAGAGTCATAAGATGCCTCGAGGAAATTTCTAAGACAATAAGCATAGATAAGATAGAATCTTAGTAGACTTTTACGACAGCCTTAACGAGTCATAGTTATCCCTATTCGACATCATGTTCTAAGCCGATGAGTCGGATTACATAATTAGTTACCTCGTAATGACACCCCCTACAATGTTACCTCATTTGTTGATTCGTCATATGACCCTGATTTAGGGAACGACTTGTGAAACAAAAAGGGTCTACTAGAAGAGTAGTGGCCTTGAAATTCATGAGTAATTATTTGTGTTAATCATGATAACAATTCTCTTCCTGATGATCGTGTTTCGGAGATAGTACGAATTCGGTTAAGCCAAGTCTTTGATAACAAAAAAAAATTCACACTAGTGAAATGCTTTTTAAAATATTTTTTAAGCATGGAGCTTCAATAGTTTTCAACGGTTACATTATTTTAGTGTCAAAACTTTTGTATTAAGACATGTGTTTATAAGTCAAATTTTGTTATATATTATTATTTAACTCCTGTTTGGACAATATATATATATATATACATATATATATATATATATATATATATATATATATTATGTATATATATATATATATATATATATATATATACATAATATATGTTTTTATTAAAATTAAAACCCCTTTGTAACAAGTTCCGTTAAACTTACCTATTACGATTTCAAAACTTTAAAATCATTATTACACATTATTATTAAAACCATTTTTATTATGGATTATGGTGGAAGAACAACTTTGTTAAAAAGTTACTACGAAATACGAAGTTTTTCAAATGTATCATTTTGCGTAACTATCATTATGGAAAATTAAAAATATGTATGGGAGGACATTTATTGATATTTGTTTTTATAAATTTTTGTGACACTCCTTTCACATGATTGTTATTACTATAAGTATCAAGCTATATTTTATGTATACACGTTACTCGAACTATATCTTGGTCAAATATTTTATTAAGTAAATGTTTAGGAAAAATCACAAAACCCTACCTCCAAGATGAAACACGCACGACTCAGGAACAAATCTTGGTATACCATTTATTGCGTCATATCATCCGTTCAATCCAATTATATTTTTTATAGAAAGATCATATGCAAAGCTTGTCTTGTATCTTCCCTTTTTGTGACCAGTTGATAGAAGGGGACAATTGATATATCAATTATCCCACCCTCAGAGATTTCATAGAGTACATGATTAAATCTTTTGATCTTATCCCTGAAACAATAAGGGGATTCTTCCATTTCTGGTTATTTTTGCGGTATACTTTGACTCGATCATGTTTATTTGAAAGGTCTCATTGAATAAACCGTTTGTCGTATTTACTCGAAGTAGAAACCAATAGGATCGTTTATGGATACAACTTAGGACTAGAGAACTATTACTTTTCTTTATCGACTTAATGCCTTTTAGTTATGAAAGTTTTAACGCAACTGGGAGTTGGACTTGTTGTTGAAGCTTAAGGCTGAGATAGTTTCCATGAGAAGATAGTCTGACTTCCCTTGTTAAACAACGACACACTTAAGACTTATGGAGAGCGACCTGAAGAAAGATTGAAACACCTTTATGAATACGGACGAGACTTAACTCGAGGATTTTCCGATTATGCGAGATTTCCTAATGACCTGTCAGAATTACCCATTTTCTAGTACACACATATAAGAATTCTTAATTTCAACACTTCCATACCTTTCATTTCTCTCTCTACACTTCTCCCTAAATTTCACCATCCTACCTCTACCTTTTCATTCCTTTTATTACGAACGTACCTTGATTTTGGAAATTAAACAAGTTGAAAACTAAAGAATCAATACCAATTTCCCCGAGTTGGTGACCTAGTCGACAAATTTAGTGGTGTTGAATATTTCCTTCCTTTCATAACAATCGACCCTTGATTTCGGAATTGACAACTCAGAGTTTGCCACGAGAAGATCCTTAAGGCAACATTTAGGACAAAACACGCCGCCTCGATTCTTAGTTTTGCCATTCTTTCTAGAAAAAGGGAAAAGTACAAAAATATGTGTGGTAATAAGTGTAGCTTTATAAAATTGGTCAAAATGGGGCTTTTCAAAACATATGATTCTTTAATTTCCCTTGATGAACACTTAGCTACTTTTCGAGGTAATTAGTCGAGGGGGATTGAGATTCTTGGTTTTCTTAAGTGTTTACTTATGGCATTGCGTGAGCCCTATATAACCTTTTGATTTCCAAGTTACCCAAGTAATCATAATCTATTCAACTTCTCAAAAACTCTCAGCCACTAGCGGTACTCTGAGTAACTGACGGGGGCTAAAACCTTATTAGGTAACAAACAAAAAGAAGCCCTCTCAAACATTGAACCATTGAAGGCTATCCAACACCGTCGACCTTAGCATTGCATGAGGGAAAAAAATTCAGGTATACTACGGTACATCAAACAAAGATTGGATTGCGTACAAATGAAGGGGAGGTAACAATCTATCACCTTATGCGTCAATCAACCCATAAATCAAGGTAATTTTTTCGTTATATAACCCATTAAAAGCACAAAACATCCTTTGTTATCCCTCTACACGTACCCCATTAGTGTTACATATTAAAATTTTGAGCAACCTAGAATTTAGGCAAAACCACAAAAAACATTGAGCTCTTTAACAATTCCTAACTTATCTTAAGACAGTATCCTTGTTTATAAGTTGCGGATAAGTTAGAATAAATGTTTACTCAGCTTAAAGTTTTTAATTGATTCGCGTCGAGGAAGGGCTATGCTCGAATGATGTGATCCATAATTTGACCTGATGGAGTCCGAACTTAGACTCAAGAGCGTGAACCCCAAGCAACGATCTAAGTTTAGACCTAGAATTCGATTTACTAAGGAGCTGATAATAGTACAATGAGACGTGGTATGTAACATAATAACACCTACTTTGACCAAACAAACGTGCTTAAAAGATTAAAACATCCCAAAAAATAACTTGTTATTTGTGTGTTTTGACATTTGTATTGTACAGTAACGGATATCAACAAAAGGACAAAAATTAAGGCCAAAAAAAAAAAAATGGACAAAATCGAGCACGGAAAGGAAAGAGCGTGACAAAGTCAAAAGTCAAAGTCAACAAAAAGTAAAAAGTCAAAGGCAAACCGAAAAATGAAGAAATATTCAAAATGACCAACTCGCACTTCTCATTTAATGGTTCAGGTCAGCCCATTAAAACTTACTAAGATTCTTATAAGTTTATATTACTAAAGTGCCCAAAGTCCAAGTTTTAACTACTCGCCCCAACATTAAGCCAACCAACACGTTAACTATAACACCCTTACACCTTTTACACCGTAGATCCTTAGGTTTTTCATAGTAGTCCTTAAGGACTAACATAGTTAGTCCCTATACCCCTAACACCATTACCCCGTTACCCTGTTTACCCCAAAACATATAAAACCTAATTTTCCCGCCAGGTCATTGTTTATCCATCCTCTCCACCTCGACTTCTGCTCCCATAAACAGAACCATCCCTTTCCAACTCAACCCCACACCCTAAACCAACAAATCCACCTTGGAAATCCCCTAATTTTTCATTCGTTGATGGGACAAAGACAAGAATCAAAGGCTCAGATTTCTCTACTTGGAGAACAAGATTTTTGGACGGCTATGATGATGATTTGAAGTCTCTCACACAAGAAACACACTCTTGAGTTCACTCACAGAAGTAACATATGTGAAGACCCCAAGACTTAGTTTTTTTTATAAATAGGACCTTGTAAGCCTTTGAAAGCATCTAGTTTTTAATCTAGTTTTCTTTTCAGCTTATATTTAAGTCTTTTTAAGCTTATTGTACTATTTTTTAAGCCTTGTACTGTTTTATTTAAGTTAATGAAATTTAAGTTTTATGTTAAAATCTTGTTTTTAAGTTAATGTCATTTATGTTTTAAAACGTTTGTTAAGATAACATAAGCTCTTTTCATCTTTTACTTAAGTTGTTTACTTAAACAATATAAGCTTGTCCATAGCTTATATTGTTTAAGCCCTTTTTACTTAAAAATCTGTCAAAAGCTATATTGGAAGATAAGCCAAAAAGGAATGGGCTTATTGTTGTCACTAGCTTGTTCTTGAACAAGCTAGAGCTTTTAGACAAAGCTCTTAAGAGCTTATTTGCCCTTGTTTAGAGCAAAGGGTTTTGTAAGTCCTTACTTTTCATCTTTTTAGCTTAAAATTGCTTATTTGCTTATTTACTGCTTATCTTTTCTTACTATTGCTTATTAGTGTTGCTTATACCTTATTTATGCTTGCTTATTGCTTACATGTCATTTGCTTATGTCTTTAGATAAAACTGCCTTTTACATTGTTCTAAATTGCTATTCTTGCCTGCTTATTTAAGTGCTTATTTCTGAGTCACAATTGCTTATTTGTCTTCATTTTACCTTGTGCATAATCTGTTTTGAGTTTGTTTAAGTTTTCTAAGCCTGTTATAAGCTTAAAATGGTTTTTCACTTTCTTAAGGGGTGTTTGGCACTAGCAGTATTAACATTAGTTAATACTGCTTGATGTCTTTTGACCTTTAAGTCAACTTTGAAAAGCTCAAAATAAGTTTATAAGTCATCTTAGATAAGTTTTCAAAGCTTAAAAATCATTTTTTAGGTTTTTAGTAATCATACTTTGAATCTGTGGAGTTTTGGTTTAAATTCATAGCTTATTTGCTTAGATTTTGATTAAGAGCTTGCAAGTGTTGTTTTCTTACTTGTTTTATGTTTAAATGCAGTAGTAAAGAGTTGGACAAGTATGCTTTAGTTTAGTAGTTTTGGTTAAAAACTGTCAAAGTAGTTTTCTTTTAGTTTCAAAGCTTCAAAAAGCCCTTTTTCAATCATAGATTCAGATAAGTTAAAGTTAGATTTAGAATTTGAAATTTCATGCACAAGCTCCTTAGGTGTCAAGCTTGATCTGTTTTAGCTTAATTTATAGTTTAGTTTTATTTACTAGCTTAAATTTGGGGTTTTAAATCAAAGATTTTCAAAGAAAAAAAACAAAGTCAGTATATACTGACCTCTTCTTCAAAAGCCTTTTTCAGCTTATTTTCTTAACCATTTAGCTTAATTTTTGTCTTCTTAACTTATTTGAGTCCTAGTCTTTACTTGTTTTCACTTTTTAGCCTTTTCATGAGCTTATTAGTCCTTAAAAATTAAGCTCAAATCTGTCATATTTCTTTAAAATAACTCAGCATACACTGAGTGTCACAACCATTTTCATGAGCCTTTTTAGTAGCTTATTTGAGTTTCAAACTCATTTCTCTTTGTTGATTTTATAAGCTTATTGTATAAGCTTTAAGTTTTGATGAGCCTTTAAGCCATAAGGATCCATTAAGTAGCTTAAAAATAAGCTCAAAAAGTGCCCTATAGGTTGTTTGGTTCTCATTTTTGGCCAAAAAAAGCTTATTTTCTTTTTTGAGCTTATTGGCTTATTGGACTTGCTTATTTGGGTTTTAGTCTTGCTTATTAGGTTAGTTTAAGAAACTTGTAGCTTATTTTACTTTAAGTTAAGCTTTTAAAAGCTTATTCCTAAAATCTGCCTTTAAGTTTTAAGTTAAACTGTCCTCTTGCCTTTTCATGCTTTTTAGCTTATTCGTTTTAGCTTATTTCTAGGTTTAAGTGCTTCTTAGGTTTAGGTGTTAAGCTCTCTTAGCTTATTTTGCTTTTTCTTTATTAAACCCAAAAAGCCAAAGCAGTTTAGGTTTTAATCCTCTTTAGCTTTTAAGTAAACTGTCATCTTTTAGAGCTTATTCCTAGCTTATTTTAGGTTTTCATAAAAAGTCATTTTACAAAAGTTGCTTATTTTTAGGTCCTTAAGTTTTTTCCAAAAAAAAATTTAGCAAATAAAAACATTGGGAGTGAAGGAGAAGTCAAGGTGAGCAAGGCTCGAACCTAGGACCTCTCCCTCACTCAACCAACGTTTTAACACACACCTCTGCTACCAAACGTGCCCTTGGGTCTTTTGCGTTATAAACTCCACACATTTTTCTTTTATACACGTTTTTCATTTTTAGTTATAAGCCCTTTTTCTGCTTATTACAGCTTATAAGCTGTTTCACCCACTTTATTTTTCTTAGATTTTAATTAGTTCATAGTACTTTTCATGAATTTTTTATAATTTTCCAAATTAGTTTAGTATTTTTTGTTAATTTTTTTATTAAATCCGTTTTTAATTCATAATAAAAAAATATAAAAGTCAAAAAAATATAATTCTTTTTTTTATAATTTTCTTTTGTCATTTAGGATTGTTAAAAATTAAATTTGTGTTTGTAGGGTTTAAATTTTAGAATTTGGTTTTTTTAAAGAACGGGTTTTGAATCCCGTTATCGTTTTTAGTGTTTTAGCCTTTATTGCTTTCATTTTAGGGTTTCTTTTATTGGTTTTTGCATTTTAAATTGTAGAAATAGAATCCAAACCAAAAAATCATTGAATCATTCAAAAATACGATCACGAACTTAATCCCGATTCTCAATTCACACTTCGTCGGGAAACGACCCGGGAAGGTTTTTTAGGGTTTTGCTTTGGTTAAAAGTAAATATCCTTTTAAAAGCCTTACGGAATTCTTACTCTTCTATAATTGAGATTATTCTTATTATATATTTATATTATATTATATTTATATATATTAAGTGACGATCAATTTTTGGCGCCGCTGCCGGGGAGGTGTGTTACGATTATCGTGTTTCGTTTGAAGATTAGTGTTTGAAGACCCTTCCTCATGAAGTTATCATTTTCCGTTTGTGAATATTTTCTTCTTATTATAAAAATTAAAAATACCAACAATACTTTTTTCTTAGTATGAAAGTAACAAAAAAAATTAAAAAACAACAAAACAATCCGTAGGTTTAATTGTTAAATCGGCTCACCTTTGAGTTACAAACTATAAGGGGGGTATAATGCGGGTCGATCCAACGAACTTCGACCCAAAACGAGAAGGGTTTTTAATTAGCTTCGCGCTGACCAGCTCCTCCGCTTCCTTGTGCGTAATTTAGAGAGCTACCGTAAACTCTTGACCAATCGGAACCAAAAATATTTTAATTTTTGATTTCTTTTCCTTAGTGCATGCGCATCTCTCTTCCTTCGAATCTAGTTGGTGAATCTTATCCTAATCCAACTACTTCAATTCTGAAACGTAGTAAACGTAGACGTTCAAAGCAACCTTTTTCTCTTGAAGAAATATCCATAGATACGAGGGACGTTCAATCTTACTATGGTGTAATGCTCATGTGCACCCACCAAGGGTTATGCAGAGGAATTTGTGTTCCACCAATTCTTATACTGAGCATTTTCGAGCTAAGCATAGTCTTCATTAATATGATGTACTTAGGACCAAATTATTTGGACTGAGAAGACAATCCTCATGATCACATTTCGTTTTTTTTTTTATTTTTTTTTGGTTTAACAAAATAACTTCCATAATAAAATATAAGGATGTGCCTAATTCGGCGATTAAGCTTATGCTTTTTCCATTCTCTCTTACCGGGGCAGCCCTTCGTTGGCTCAAAAAAGAACCCCCCGTTATTATTCTCAATTGGGAATCTTGTTTCCAATTTATCAATTGAATTCTTCCTTCCTCAAGAACGACAAATCTCCGAAATGTAATTTTAACTTTAAAACAAGTTTTGTTGAATCGTGTCATGAGGCATGGGGGTCATTACAAAAAGATCTCCTTTGTGCATGGCCCTCATCATGGTTTTACAAATTGAATCAACTTGTACCTTCTATTAATGCCTTAAACCCAGCCGACCAAGATTCTTTGAATTCTGCCGCCGGTGGCAATCTTTTGGAAAGACGTACTCAAGATGTGTTGACAATTATCGAAAACAAATCTAAGGTACGCAATTCACGAAACAAATCAATTTTTTCTCAAGTGAAATCAAGTGATGTTAATTCTTCTTCTTCATTGAGATAGCCTAAACTTACTCATGCAGTAAATCCAGAATCAAGTGCTGTGACTACCGCCATGGACCCGCTATTTCTCAAACAATTTCAAGCAACCCCACCTCTAGCTTCCATAAAAGCTGTTGAGGAAATTTGTGTTACTTGCGGTGGTGCTTATCCTTATTATCAGTGTCTCGCCGCCGATGGCAACACTTTCCCAGAATTTCAGGATAATATTTAAGGATACGTTTCAACAGCCGCGGTTAACTACAATCAGGGTAATTCCAGTTATCATCCTCCGAGTGTGGCTAATCAAATTTGACCACCGGGTTTTGCTCAACCAAATGTGCAAAATAATCAAAACCGGTTTAGCCACCTCATGGTTAACATCGAGGAGAAACAATTTAATCAAGATACATCTTTGCAAGCTCCAATTCAACAAAATAAGTTGTACCTTTTAAGTGAGTTGGAAAAAAATTAGAAGATAAATAGGTTAATATAAAAGACATGCTAGCTCAAATTAACAATGTGAAAAATGAGTTAAGAAATAAAATGCAAACTTTGATTCAAGCTTCAATGTCTAACCAAACCAATGAGCAACATGATGGCTAGCTTTTTCCAAATGAACACCGCATCTTCTTCGGGTTTGGGATCTCTCCCTGGCAACACCATTGCTAACCCGAAAGGTGAATTGAAAGCCTCACCCACCCGAAGTAGGTATTGTTCTTGATTTTTTAGATGGTCCTTCTGTTCTATGCCTCCTATTATTCATTAATCCGGAGGTGGATGAAAGTGCAAAGGAGACTTTAACGGTCCCGAGAAACTCGCTGGGTATACCATAAGGTCCCACCTCCTCTTTCCAAAAAGCTAAACATCCTTCACTAAAGAATTATGTGGTGCACAAAAGGGATCCTCTTCACCCTAATATCCCTTATCCTTCAAGAATGCACCAAGAAAAACAGCAAGAGAAAGATGAAGTCCAAATTCATAAGTTTTGGCAAATGTTCAAACAACTTCATATCAATATCACTTTTGCCGATGCTTTGATTCTTATCCTGAAATACCAAAAAATGCTTAAAAGTATCCTTTCCAATAAGGAGAAAATTTTAAAGCTGGCAAATACACCCCTCAATGAAAATTTCTCAATGGTTATCCTTTAGAAGTTACCTGACAAACTTGGAGACCCTGGGAAATTTCTCATTCCATGTGGTTTTAGTGAGCTCAAGTGCAAAGCCCTAGCCGATCTAGGTGCTAGCATCAACTTGATGCCACTCTCGGTATGGAAAAAGTTAGGTGTACCCGAGATGATTTCTACCGAATGAAAATTGTATTGTATACCACCCTGCAATTTGTACTCGCTGGATTTGGAAGAGATGTCTTGGTTAGGTGTGGAAAGGGGACACATTCCCGTATTTGTCATCATTGATTATGGTAAAGCGTTCCTCGAGGGCCCACTACATCTTGGGAAGACATTTCTTCGGACCGCTCGTGCGTTGATGGTCAGGTTTCTGTGTAGATTGGTGTGCGAGTGTCGGGGGATGTAAAGTGTATAGGTGGATATACATTGCGACTGATACTTCAAAGCTATTCTAACAAGCTCTCAAAGAATCATCAACATGATTAACATTACAATGTCTCTCATGAAGTATATCTTGTGGGACTTTATTTGCAAATAAAAGATAAACTAATCATCTCTAAGTGGCTAATCCACTTAACTTTCAGACCTTATTGTTTTTCGTCTCCCACATTACTTACTTAGATGAAAGTGATTTAATTGGGAAGAATTTGAAGGCTGTATTGTAAGTGTTTTATTTCCACCGGGAATATTGATCTTCCTTTTGATATCGAATACGTATCTTAGAGTATTAGATTATTTGTCTTAAACCATGTATCCTACTAGGAAAATGGATTAGATTGCCGGATTCGGATGATGAGGGTAATCTCCAGATCCTAATAAACGATCTTGTTGATACCATCCCGAGATGTCTAATCGATGAACACATTAGATTATTCATATCCACATTATATGATGATGTCGATGATGATCTTGTTGAACTTGAGTCCGATAATGATGATGTTTATGATGATCCATTTGACTCCAAGGAAGATAAAATCAAAGAGTCTAAACTCTTGATTGATGAATTGCACCCAACTAGATCTAAGTGACTTTCCTTCCTTCCCGAGTGTGACTCGATTCTCTATGAGGATTTTTCCAAGGTTTATGCTTTGCCTTTAACCAATAACGAGGACAAAGTATTTAATCCGGGTATACTCATTTATGAGAACCTTTTCAAAGTCACTATTCGAGCAACACCAGATAAGAATGTAAAGAAGATATCCATATCTAATGCTTCTTTAATTCTTGAGGATTTTAATCCTCCTCTTTATGAACTTCCTTTCCACAAAGAAGTTCCCGGGTCTAAAACTCTACTCTTATTTTCATTCAAAAATGAGGAAAACGTTTTCAACCCCAGGATTCTCACTTCTGAAGGAGTTCTTACTTCTCTTCTCCCGGAATTATCTCATCGGGGCCCTAAAGCTTTCAAAGTCATTAAAATTTTTAAAAGCCCGATGGAGATTTTTCCTTGCTCTTATGGAGAGGACATCCGTATATTGGAGGTTTTGTCTACATTTTTTATCCACACGTAACACTATTATTCGGGGAGGGTCAAGTTAAGTGTCTTAAACAGCGCTTGTGGGTGGTAACCCATGCTTACTCTTAATATAAATATTTATTAGTAATGAATAAGTGTGTTGTGAGAGAGGCTCGCCTCTTCCATTTTCCGTGCTTTGTTTTGTGTTGTATGTACAGGATTGCCCCGGATTTTGAAGCCTCTCGTGCACGTAGTTTTATCCTTCGTTCACTCGAGCTTCAAATCCCCAGCTTCATTATGGGAATCCAATATCCAATCTTATCGACTAACGTTTATCTTTATGCATACTTAATAAACGACTTTAGATTTACGTAGAGACCCTTCTTAAAAACATGAGGGTCAATGTTTGGTGCTAGTATTGGGGTGGGGGGATCTATCGATTTGATTGTGCCTGCAACCGTTGTTTTCACGTAATCCTGTTTTTACCACCAAAATACCAAAAAAATGAAAAAATTTAAAAATTTTCAAAAATAAAATAAGTGTTTTGTCACAATTTTGACTTTCCTGCTGGGTAGAATAAGAATAAATTTTGACTCGATCGAGCGTGTTGGGCTCTAGCTTGTTCCTTAACTTTTAGACTAAGCATTCACGGATCTTTTTATTAAAGATTTTAAATTTGCGAAGAACGAGAAATGATAGAGTTAATTATGAGTTAGATGCTAAACAAGGATTAGTTGGAAATCTTAAGAGCTCATAAGTGTAGTTTGTGGCTTTTCTCTCCCATAAGCTTCTAACCGGACTAATAATACGTGCTCTCTTCGAAAATTAAACTTAAATCAATAATTTTTGAAGTATAGTCGATATCAATAATTTTAGTTCAAATTTATACTTAAATTTTCTAAAAAGAAATTTTCTCTATATCGTGGTATTATATGTTAAAAAAAACTGAAAAATGAGGTAACAATAATAATAATAACTGTGGGCTCATAAAAGTTTACTGCCTCTTGCCGGCTCACAACCGATGTTGCAGTCTTCTAAATAAGGCACATAGTAATTATCCGAGACTGATAAAAGTTTGCTGCATCTTGCCGGCTCACAACCGATGTTGCAGCCTTCTAAAAGGTCGAGGATTTCCTTAGTTTAAAGGATGAATAATTATATTAAGTGTAATATATGTGTGATTTAATAAATATAGGGAAAATCTCTTTTTCTTAAATTTAAATATGCTTTTGAACTAAGACTATTTCGTTTTAAGTTGTGATTTTATGTATATACGGAAAATCCAAGGGTGTTGAAACCGAAGGTCCGTGAGTCCCGATACTAGTCTCTGTGGGGTGTCAAAAGCCTGGTCACTTAGCCGCAAGGTTGGGATGTACCGAGACGAAAGTCGCTACATGGGATGATCTCGCCTTTAAACTCATTACTTTTGGGTGGAACGTGAAGCATAGAAATTTTGCAAAACGGTTGATCCATGGTTGAAATTCGATATAAGCACATTCACCTAATATATAATAATTGTCGGGAGCGAAAAGTTTCACAAGGTACAAGTATGAGTAGTGTTAGCATCTTAGCTTAGTATGAGTGAAAAGTCGGGGACGATGAATTTATCCTTTTGGGCATTTTAGGATTAAAGTGCTTCTTATTCCGTGACCCTAAAGTTATAAAATAAAGAAGTCAAAACATGTCAGTTAGTTGTTGGAATGAAAATACAAAAAATTAGAAAAAGGGATTTATACTAAAAAATTATGTGTGGTATGTAAGTGTAGATTTATAAAATGGTCAAAACGGGGTTTCAAAACATATGATTCTTTTAATAAAAAAAATTTTACCTTGATGAACACTTAGCCTTTCATTTTCGAGGTAATTAGTCGAGGGGGATTGAGATTTCTTGGTTTTTCTTAAGTGTTTACTTATGGCTTTGTGTGGAGGTCCAAGACAATATCTTTAGGTATGTTTGGGATTTTTGGTATTGTGCTTATTTACATTACCTTTGACATAATAAATGTGCTTAAAAGACTAAAAACATACCAAAAATACATTGTATTTGTGTGTTTTGCTTTGTATTGTACAGGTCACGAATATAACAAAAAGGACAAAAAATCTAGCCAAATACGGTCAAAAAACCGAGCACGGAAATGGAAAGAGCCGTGCAAAGTAAAAGTCAACGTCAACAAAAAGTCAAAAGTCAAAGACGAAGCTGAAAAATGAAGAAATCTTAACATGGGACAACCCGCCCACCATATAAGGGCCGGGTCAGCCCATTAAGACTTATCTAAAGTTTACAAGGCTTGTATTATTACCAAAGGTCCAAAGTCCTAAGTTATTTCTAACCCGGCCCAACATTAAGCCCTACAAAAAATAAATATACACACCCTTACACCCTTTTACATACGTTAGTCCTTATGGTTTTTCACAGTTAGTCCTTTAAGGGCTAACATGGTTAGTCCCTATACCCCTATACACATTACCCCGTTACCTGTTTACCCAAATCATATAAAACCCTATTTTTCCAGTAGGTCATTGTTTACTCCATCCATCTCACTCATTCTGCTCCCCAACAGAACCATCCATTTCCAACTCAACCCCACACCATAAACCAACAAATCCACCTTGGCAATCCCCTAATTTTTCATTCGTTGATGGGACAAAGACAAGAATCAAAGGCTCAGATTTCTCTACTTGGAGAACAAGATTTTTGGACGGCTATGATGATGATTTGAAGTCTCTCACACAAGAAACACACTCTTGAGTTCACTCACAGAAGTAACATATGTGAAGACCCCAAGACTTAGTTTTTTTATAAATAGGACCTTGTAAGCCTTTAAAAGCATCTAGTTTTTAATCTAGTTTTCTTTTCCGCTTATATTTAAGTCTTTTTAAGCTTATTGTACTGTTTTTGAGCTTGTACTGTTTTATTTAAGTTAATGAAATTTAAAAATTTTATGTTAAAAACTTGTTTTTTAAGTATATTGTCATTATATTTTAAAAGTTGTTAAAGTTAACATAAGCTCTTTTATCTTTTACTTAAGTTGTTTACTTTAAACAATATAAGCTTGTCATAGCATTTATATGTTTAAGCCATTTATACTTAAAAATATGGTCAAAAGCTATATTGGAAGATAGACCAAAAAAGGAATGGGCTTATTGTTGTCACTAGCTTGTTCTTGAACAAGCTAGAGCTTTTAGACAAAGCTCTTAAGAGCTTATTTGCCCTTGTTTAGAGCAAAGGGTTTTGTAAGTCCTTACTCTTCATATTTTTAGCTTAAAATTGCTTATTTGCTGCTTATCTTTTCTTACTATTGCTTATTAGTGTTGCTTATACCTTATTTATGCTTGCTTATAGCTTACATGTCATTGTTAAGATTAGATAAATACCTGCACTTTTCATTGTTTAAATTGCTTTCTTGCTGCTTATTTCGTAAGTCACAATTTTCTTATTTTGTTCTTCATTTTACTTGTAGCATAATCTATTTTGAGTTTGTTTATGTTTTCTAAGCACTTATATGCTTTAAAATGGTTTTTCACTTTCTTAAGGGGTGTTTGGCACTAGCAGTATTAACATTTGGGGGGGAGGGGGTTTATTAACTGCTTGATTGTTTTTGACCTTTAAGTCAACTTTGGAGGTTTTTAGTAAGTTTATAAGTCATCTTAGATAAGTTTTCAAAGCTTAAAAATCATTTTTTAGGTTTTTAGTAATCATACATTGAATCTGTGGAGTTTTGGTTTAAATTCATAGCTTATTTGCTTAGATTTTGATTAAGAGCTTGCAAGTGTTGTTTTCTTACTTGTTTTATGTTTAAATGCAGTAGTAAAGAGTTGGACAAGTATGCTTTAGTTTAGTAGTTTTGGTTAAAAATTGTCAAAGTAGTTTTCTTTTAGTTTTAAAGCTTCAAAAAGCCCTTTTTCAATCATAGATTCAGATAAGTTAAAGTTAGATTTAGAATTTGAAATTTCATGCACAAGCTCCTTAGGTGTCAAGCTTGATCTGTTTTAGCTTAATTTATAGTTTAGTTTTATTTACTAGCTTAAATTTGGGGTTTTAAATCAAAGATTTTCAAAGAAAAAAAACAAAGTCAGTATATACTGACCTCTTCTTCAAAAGCCTTTTTCAGCTTATTTTCTTAACCATTTAGCTTAATTTTTGTCTTCTTAACTTATTTGAGTCCTAGTCTTTACTTGTTACTTTTTAGCCTTTTCATGAGCTTATTATTCCTAAAAAATTAAGCTCAAATCTGTCATATTTCTTTAAAATAACTCAGCATACACTGAGTGTCACAGCCATTTTCATGAGCCTTTTTAGTAGCTTAGTTGAGTTTCAAACTCATTTCTCTTTGTTGATTTTATAAGCTTATTGTATAAGCTTTAAGTTTTGATGAGCCTTTAAGCTATAATCATCCATTAAGTAGCTTAAAAATAAGCTCAAAAAGTGCCCTATAGGTTGTTTGGTTCTTATTTTTGGCCAAAAAAAGCTTATTTTCTTTTTTGAGCTTATTGGCTTATTGGACTTGCTTATTTGGGTTTTAGTCTTGCTTATTAGGTTAGTTTAAGAAGCTTGTAGCTTATTTTACTTTAAGTTAAGCTTTTAAAAGCTTATTCCTAAAATCTGCCTTAAAGTTTTAAGTTAAACTGTCCTCTTGCCTTTTCATGCTTTTTAGCTTATTCGTTTTAGCTTATTTCTAGGTTTAAGTGCTTCTTAGGTTTAGGTGTTAAGCTCTCTTAGCTTATTTTGCTTTTTCTTTATTAAACCCAAAAAGCCAAAGCAGTTTAGGTTTTAATCCTCTTTAGCTTTTAAGTAAACTGTCATATTTTAGAGCTTATACTTAGCTTATTTTAGGTTTCATAAAATAGTCTTTTACAAAAGGATGCTTATTTTTAGGTCCTTAAGTTTTTTCCAAAAAAAAATTTAGCAAATAAAAACATTGGGAGTGAAGGAGAAGTCAAGGTGAGCAAGGCTCGAACCTCAGGGAACTCTCCCTCCCCCCCCCCCTTTCTCCCCCCCCCCCCCCCCCCATCACTACTACCAACGTTTTAACCACACTCCTCTGCTACCAAAGTTGCCTTGGGTCTTTTGCATTATAAAATCACATACATTTTATTTTATAAACACGTTTTATTCATTTTTAGTTAAAGCCCTTTTCTGCTTATTAAGCTAAAAGCTGTTTCACCCACTTTATTTTTCTTAGATTTTAATTAGTTCATAGTACTTTTTCATAATTTTTATAATTTTTCCAAATTAGTTTAGTATTTTTTGTTAATTTTTTTATTAAATCCGTTTTTAATTCATAATAAAAAATATAAAAGTCAAAAATTTATAATTCTTTTTTTAAAATTTTCTTTTGTCATTTAGGATTGTTAAAAATTAAATTTGCGTTTGTAGGGTTAAAATTTTAGAATTTGGTTTTTTTTAAGAACGGGTTTTGAATCCCGTTATCGTTTTTAGTGTTTTAGCCTTTATTGCCTTCATTTTAGGGTTTCTTTTATTGGTTTTTGCATTTTAAATTGTAGAAATAGAATCCAAACCAAAAAATCATTGAATCATTCAAAAATACGATCACGAACTTAATCCCGATTCTCAATTCACACTTCGTCGGGAAACGACCCGGGAAGGGTTTTTAGGGTTTTGCTTTGGTTAAAAGTAAATATCCTTTTAAAAGCCTTACGGAATTCTTACTCTTCTATAATTGAGATTATTCTTATTATATATTTATATTATATTATATTTATATATATTAAGTGACGATCATGTGTGATGGATCATACTTGACTTGCTTAAGATTCAAGGCCACATACCTTAAGCCATCTATATCGTTACAACTACCCAAGATTTCTTATAGGAATTCAGAACAAATGACCGAAGACTTGTTTAACTATATAGCCTCGAACGACATTAAGGATATGACTCGATTAAAGCATTAATTGTTAGTTTAATAACATATGTGTGTTTCAATCATATTCAAGAAATTTAGGAGACAGAAAGACTTGCCCTAATTTACATCTATGAAACCTTTTCACATCATAGAGTGCTCACATATATCATTTAAGATACACGATTTAGGTATGCGTGACTCAAGTTAACAAGATTTGAGACAATAGTTTTTCTTAGTTGAGTTCTCCTATATCATTCTCTACACGACTAGCACTAAAGGCATTCCATGAGAAGCCTTGTATGGGCATTCCGTTCCATTCACCACTTTATTGGTCAAGGATAGGAGATAAACAAATGACACCACTCGACATTATTAATGACTCTATTCAAAAGAACTAATCAATCTTTGAAAGGCTCAAAGGTTTTCTTTTTAGATACGTTAAGCTTTGCTAGATATCTGATTCCCTTGGTCTAGCTGTATGTTTAGCTGTAAACGTTAGTATGTATGGTTGGTGTGTACGTACATAGAATTTGGTGTGATTCATCCCAACAGTGTGGTTGGAGGTTATTTTGATGCATCCTAACAGTCGTATTGACTTGTGGGAAGGCCATTTTTTGGCACGAAACTATTTTGATGTATAACATTGTCTTGCATATTTTAATGCTCTTTTAATGCCTTTATATGATTTTGACTAATTTTTTATTATATGTATCATGCTGGTTACAATTGGATCATGGGTGAATAGTACAATTTAGGAAGTAGTGCCTAGTACTATTTGGGGAAGTAGCACCCTGCCCATGGATCCCGTTGTATGGATTCTTACTATATGGTTTTATTTAATATTTATTTATGAGTAATCCCTAAAGTCGAGCCGATTCTTCAAAAACGTTGAGATGTGTAACGATTCATAACTTAACGTCAAGACAGTTCTTGTTTGATGAGTTGCGAAATTAAGTTAGGTTCCGATTGTTACACATCTCAAGGTTTTTGACGAGTTTCCTCGAGGATGGGTAAGGGTCATGTGATTGGGATGTTCCTATACGCTTATTGTTGTTAGGCTATTAATTGCACTCTCTTATTTGGGTGAGCGAAATTGCTAGCAGTAGGACCTACTGAATTTCGGGGTGAAATTCCTTAAAGGTGGTGAGATTGTAATAATTCGTATTTTTTGGGTCATTATTTCACCTCGTACTTTTACAATTTATTTTAATTTCGCGTAAATTAACTTTTATAGGTAACCGGATAAATTATTCCGCGTACGTCGTAATATGTACATTAAATATTAATCCGACTCTAGACTAAATATAGTCTACATGCTTAATTCATTATTATCATTTTACATACGTATTTTATATATGTTGTATTTGTATTTTAATTTTTCGCTATTGCGTATACCTTCACGTCTTGCCGCGTACGTCAAAAAATGTATATTAAACGTGAACCTGACTTTAGACTAAATATTAGTCTGCGTGCTCTGCGTATTTTTATTATAACAGATAAGTATCCCAAATGTTGTAATTCTATTTTTATCATTTACGTTTTCTTTTCCTGGTTGCGCATAAACTCTTGCAATATTTTACCTTTTTACCTAATAGCCTAAACAATACCCACTTATACAAAATATAACACAAAAATTATAACACTTACTATTTTATTTCTTTTCTATTCCATATGGTAAGCCAACTACACATATGTGTGTATGTGTTTTCTTAATCTTATTTACTCATGGACACTTGTAAGTTCTATTTTGCATGTGTCTTTCACCACACATCTACTCACCATCTTAATTCTTTCATAATTAACCATCAATTTCCTTCTTTGTCTCTCTTGTGTGACGCCTAGACACCATCGCCAAACACCAAATGCATACAATTATTTTATTAAAATATATTCAAGAATTGAAGATATCTTGTGCTAGCTATAGTCCTCTTGTTGTAATCTCTTCGAACCATCATCAAGATATCATTTTCTTGAGGTTTAGGGGCTTAATTAAAGGAGCTTATAAAAATCCTTTCAAGTGGTTATAAAAATTATATTGAAGGTTAAAACTATTGAGTTTGGTTGCTTGGTTAAAAATTTTCAAGACATCTAGATAGGATTTATAGTTAGTGTTAAAGGAGTTAATGGGTATGATCAACATGTTGTATTCAGGTTCCTTACTAGTTTTGGTAGGGTGAATATAGAGCTAGATTAAGAAGAGAGTTAATTTTGTTGTTAATCTTCATCATTTTCATCTTCTTGTAAGATTATTATTTCAAGTGTTTCTTCATAATTTCTCCTTTTAAATTATTTTATTCTTGATGTAATTTCTGTATCGAAATGTATTTTTACACTTTATTGATTATTTGTACAAATTTTGGCATTGTACATAAATTATTGGGACTAGAATACTTGGTAAAAAGTGATATTGTATCATTGGTTTGGGACTGTTTTGAAATCAGTAGGTTTAGGAGATAATCTGGAAAAATTGATGATCTGTAATGATTTGGAAAAAAATATAGAGACCTAGGTCTACGTCTTAGCTCCGTTTAGCCTGGTGGAACGAGTCGTTTCGATACCCGATGAATTTTCTAGAAACTAAACGGTGTAGGTTGTCGAAAACTGCACATAGAACTTTATTAGACTATAACTCCTAACATTTGTTTAAAAGTCACTATTTTGGTAAAACTAAAACTTGCAAAATACAGGATAACTTAAATTTTGGCATTTGAATCAACCTCCTGAGGCGGTAAAAATATGTGAAAATCACAGATTTGGGACTGGTTAGAAAATCGGCCATATGACCTCATTTTTACAAAAATCGAAGTGGTCGGACCCACATATCTGAAAAATAGATTCGTTTACCTTTCCGTAGGCGTAAAAATCGAACCGAGACCTACGGGCCCGTGAAGTTAGATAAAACCATAATATATGGACAACCCACTTATTTTGGGCTTATAAACATTAATTGGAACACTTATTTTTGGCTTATAAACATTAATTAGAATACTTATTTTGGGCTTATAAACATTAATTGGGCTTATAATATAAACTTGTATAATTGTTTTGGTCTTATAATATAAACTTGGATGTTTGTTTTGGGCCTAATTATTTTATAAAAACTAAAACTTTAGGTACAATGCCAAATTTATAAAAAAAGATTTTATAAAAACTTATTTATAATTATTATGTAATATTTATAAATTCTAAGACGCAACGTTACTTTTAGGTTGCATCTAGGATTTTCTCGACACTCCCGACGTGTATTTTCTGATATCTTTATCGTATTGCAAAATTAAGTTTTCGTGGCCCCTTTTTCCTATGATTTTTATTGGGGGAAAATGGTACTGAAATGTGGTTTTGAATATTTTTAAGTGTTATATTAAATGTTTTTTATATTTTAGACAATATGTGTTATTGTATTGCTATATGTTGTGCATTTATGTGTGTTCTTAAAATATGGATTATCAGTATATCTTTGGGTAGTGTTCCTCAGTATATCTTTGGGTAGTGTTCCCTAATATATCGTTGGGTAGTGGCACCCAGTACATCTTTAGAAAGAGGCACCCAGTATATTTTTGGGAAGAGGCACCCAGTACATCTTTGGGAAGAGGAACCCAATACTACATGAGTCTTATTATGAAATTCTTTATTGTGTGATTCGTGTCATGAGAATTAGTTGTTGCGATTATGTGATTTCACTGAATGCTTACATGTGCGTATGATACTCACTATTGTCCTACTTGTATGTCATGCACGGCTAAACTATGAGTCCGTTTGTGTCTTAAACCTGTGAGCTCACCAACTTTATGTTGATGTGTTTGAGTATCCATTTTCAGGTGAAATCAATAAGGATGCTTAAGGATAGTGAATCTTGTCTTGCTTAGAAAGCCCTAAGATGGAATCCCTTGGATCTATGCTATTGATATTTTGTGTGCATCTTGTTAGAAGTGTTTGGAAGAACTTATGTTTTTGTTAAACTCATATCTCGGGTTGTGAGACTTATGACAATTTATGTTATGATGTTATAATATTTAAGTCATGATGCAAGTTTCCAACTTACACATGATATTATTATGACTTTTAATGTTAAGTGTTCATGTAATAATTCTCTATATTGTTGTACCAATGCCTAATGACGATTCCTCTCCATTCATGCCTCGCGTTTCCGCCTGAGGTGGGGTGTGACAAAAAGCTACAACTTAGGTTGCCACGCGACCAAACAATATACAACCGCGCAAGGCTAATTACTTCTGTGAATCCTCGTGTATGTAAACGTTTTCCCTGTCAGATTCTAGATGGCATAAGATACATATAAAGGATCCCTTATTACTAATTACACAAAACGTGTGAGGAAAAATAAAATGGTGTCATACATGCTGTTGCATACTGATTCAGAGAGAAAACCAAATCTATCTCGGGTTCTCGCCGCCTTTTTATTCCAATATACTTTTGCAACCGTAGCTGCTCTTATTTAAATTCTAAAGCAAAAAACACACCACCTAAGACACAATCATTTTATAATTTTAATATGCAAGGCATGTAAAACAAACATATTAAGGTTGTGTTAGTGCAAATATTACGATATTTAATCAATATAGTCTGTTTGTGTTTTGGTGATGACAAACATGTAATTTGTAATACACAACGTAAAGTGCGTAAGTTATTCGTAACCACAAATCATCAAAGCATACATACATCAACATCTCTCGATGTCTTAAGTATGCTTCAACACATGTTTGAATATGTTTGTTATGTTGCATTATGATCAAACCATTTAACAAACTATAGAAAATGTCTAAATAATATTTTGCTGTCACTATGTAAAAGTTGACATAAACATTTTTATTTAGACGCAAGTTTACACTTGACGTAAATCTTTTAAGGTAAAAATAAAGGTATCATAAAACTTGATTTACGATCAAAGAGATATTTTTCATACACGTTACATTTTAACACATTACATTTTAATGTGTAGAAAACATTTTTACAAAAGATAAATTACAAATTATTTTTGTATAAGTCAAAAACCTTATAATTAAATGTAAATTTGAATTTGAAATTTGAATTAGGATTATAGAAATTCAATCTTGTAAGATTATGCAAGATTTAGTTAAGATTTGCAAGCAATCAAAAAGACGAAAAAATGAGCTGTCAGACTGGGACGGTTCCCTTAATTGTCACAAATGGTTCCCTTAATTGTTGATGGTTCCGTTAAATATAAGGGAATCTTCATGGAGCATCCACTCATTTTTCCTATAAATAGTGGCTCATTTGCACATTTCAAACTAGAATTTTTTCACACATTTAAAGCAAATTTTCTGTCATGTTTTGATACCCTTAAAACCATAATAAATACTTGATCATGATGCTTCTAACTCTAATTTGTTGTAAGTATATTCCTACTTGATGATCCATCTTTACAAGCTTAGAGATCTTGCCATCCACATCCACCTCAAGCATACTTGCACATGAAGATTTACCACAACAAGCTTAGTGTTGTTCCCAAACTAATCCATATCATAACTATAACACACGAAATATTTAGAAGAAAAGAGAATAGAGTTTTAGAGAGGGAAAGCTAGAGAGAAGGTAGAGAGAATGGTATGATTAAACTTGCAAATGTGAAATACAAGAATGACCAACACCCTCTCCATGCTATGGAGAGGTGTATATATAGTCCCATAGGCGTATGGGCTTTAACATGTGTCAGGCTTTGCGTTTGGATAGGCTTAAGGCCTGAAACATGGACTATATTAGATTACAGTCCAAGCCCGTAAAACCCGACTAGCCTATTACAAACTAAGACCGTTAATGACTTAAGATGACCGAATACATTCTTGTTTGACTTTATATTTCTAAGGCTAACAATCTCTCCCAATGTAGAGGTTATCTTTATTTGACTTTAAGCTTTGCCTTCTTTGGTCTTGGGTCTTCGTCTTTTCTTATTTGTGATGGGCTTGTTCCTTTATGATTTTGTGATCTTGATTTAGAGCCTTCGTCTTTTGACTTTGAGTTCTTGAGATCTTTAATCTTGCATCATCATCCTTGTCTTGAATCATCATGATTTGACATTCTTGATCATCTTGTGCTTTTGACCGACATGCTCATACTTGTCTTGAAAGCTAGCAATCTCCTCTTCTTCATCAAGGCTAACAATCTCCCCTATCGAGCAATTCTTGTTTGACTTTGAAGAACTTTGATGATATTGAGGAAGTTTATGATTATCAGAGTTGCGGAAGAGTATTATGACATGAACTTGAGCTTTCTAACCGAATACATTCTTATTGCTTTGATGTTGAATGTTTGACTTTTAGGTTTAAGTATGAGCATGTGTCTTTGACAAAGTTGGAGTGAGGTAGTAACGCCATCGAATTAACTTGCATTTATCAGGGTTAGTAATAAACAACATTTATGGATGAATCATGTCTTCGTCATTCGTCGAAGTTGGGTTACTTTAACCTCCAGTTTCATGAGGACCATTTTATAGTATAAATATTATACATGTGATCAGGTAGATTCATTATAAGAACCTCCTTGACATGGTTTCCAGCACGAAGCAGAAGATCCTCTAACGCAGATGCATTAGATTCACCGTGCTTGCTAGTATCTCTTTACCAGACACCTCGAAGCAGGCTTCCTCACTAACAATATTGCTACCATTAGAACGGTAAGAGTGAATCACTAAATTACTATTTCAATGATTGAGTCATCATTTCATATACTGGATCACATTGGATTTCCAGTTAGCACAAGTTTGATTCGTATTGAATCTCGCAAGTCACCTACCGCAGTGCTCTTTGATGTTGACACTGGAAGGATTTCCATTCGTCACTATGAAATGCTAAAGAGTATCACTATGAAGTTTTGGCAAGATCACAAGGATAATGTGTAGGATTCTTTATTATCACTTGTGTTCTTATTGACGAACAACAAGTGTTTTATACGAATTGTGTCCTAATGTTATTATATATTTGATCTCTTTTGGCTCTAGACTCGATTTGTGCACTTTGGTTTAGTGATCGGAGGTTGGAGCTGACTGCCACCTTTTCAATATCAACATCTCGGAGTGAGATGTCAATAGATAACGTGTGTATCTCTGTGACACGTGAGACAAGTATATTTTGAGAGAAACTTGAATGGCTGGGAAGGGTTGTGCATTGTATCACTGGGTCCATGACGACTTTCTTCAATACCAGACATCATCTTTGTGATTCTGATAGATTATGTATTGACCCAGTTTCTGCCTAAGTTGTATGGAGGGCTTCTTTCTTTTCACCCTTTATCCTTACATTTCTTTTTCATTCTTCAACCCCTTCAATGTTTACCAAGACGTCATTACTATCACCATGTTGTGATTGTTCCGGTGATAAGTCATGTCTTAGTCAACATTATTCCCTTTTCTTATTCATCTCCAAATCATACCTAGGACTTCTAATCTAACTATGGAATGTCCATGGGTAGATCCCTCTGGTTGTGGTTGGATTATAGGACTTATACCTAACCTTAACCACCTTATGACTTCATCGACGTCATGAGTTAACTAGTAGTTGGGTATAGTGATCGAAACCATAAAACCATTAAAATCAATCAAAGTGTTTGATATAAATAAAGACGTTTTTTACACTTTGAAAGTTTTACTTTTTGAAATATTCCCCCTACACATGTGCATTGAGATTCAAATTTGTTTTGCACATGAAGGTAAGAGTTAATTGTGCAACAACTCTTGAGTCTTTTATGATCACATATTCTTAGTTACATTTTAATCACATTTTCTCCCCTTATCGAAAATAATAACTCTTTTAGTATTTTAGATACCAATTGTAACAACTGGGAATTTTCGAAATTTTAAAGGACTATTTTAACCTTTGATTTTTCAGGTCCGATTTGACTTTTTGACTTTTGGTCTTTTATTGTCACATAAAAACGATTACCGCATAACTGGTAAAATTTTCGGAACATATTTCAATAATAAATCGTATTTATTATTACACACCTCGAGTACAAAGTTATTTTTAACTTATTTGATTCGAAAACGAAAAAGGATATATATTAATTCGTAGTTGATTTATCAAAAACGAACCACTAAATCACGTTTTCACGATTCGAACCTTAAAGCAATTTGATGTAAAACGATATTTCAGACAACTTTTTAGTTTTACCCGAGACTTGAAAACAAGCAGAAGAGGGCTAAAACAGCCTCGCAAAGTTTTGAAAACTGCACACAACGGGTACCGACACACAAAAATAATTAAATTTATTTTTAATTATCACTATTTATTTAATAAAAATATTAAATAAAATCATTTAATATTTTAATTATTTAAGCGTTGTTGATAACGCGAATATCCGAGTTAAAACTCATTTTTATTTTAACCGAGTCACAAAATAAGTAACAAATATTTTTATAAATGTTATAAAAATATTCATGAAATATTATCAAGTAAATACTCATTTTTATCAGAAAAATGATTTGGAAAACAATGGCGCAAGTTTCGTATTTTGAATCGTCCGATAAGTGGCTCAAACGAGTCCCGAACCAATATTTTATAAAAGTTTTTCAAAAATTACACATTTGGTCCCTGTAGAAATAATTACTCAACTAACCCTAAACTATCATCCACTTGTCACTTTTCTAAATAAATTTTTATATATATATAAAGTTTATACATTTTTTCATTGGATAAAAACAAAAACACACACCTCCACTCCTTCTCTCCCAAATATTTTTCGGCGCCACCTCTCCCTCATTATCCGGCCAACCACCGCCGCCATCTTTTCCGGCCAACCGCCGCCGGAAAACTTTTCCGGCGAGCTTTCCGGCCGAGCCCAAAAATACTCCCCATCACCGGATCTATATGATCCTCACCACCACGCGCCTCCACACCCTCTCCACCACTGCCACGCCACCAACCACCGCGACCACACCACCACGTTTACCCCACCGTCACCCTCACCACGCCGCCGCCATTAACACCACCATCATCCCCAACTCGTCACCACCCTCCAACAGAAACACCGAAGGGTGCGTGTGGTATTAAACCACCAAAAGTGGTGCGTTTGATTTTCATGCCAAAGAGGGTGCGTTTTGGTTGGCTGCCACCACCACAAGGGTGCGTTTGGCAGTCAACACCATCACAAGGGGTGCGTTCGGGTTGGGTTATAACCGCCACAAGGGTGTATTTGTTTCAGTTGCAGCCGCGACCCGAAGAGGGTGCTTGTCCTCGGCTGTAAACCGCACCGAGGGTGTGTTTGTTTATGTGGTTATCACCCACGCGGGTGCGTCGGGTTTAAGGATTGCAGCCATAGGGGCGTTTGGTTTTGTTAACAACCACAAGGGTGTTTGTTCGGTGGTTAATTGTAACAGCCGCAAGGGGTGCGTTGGTTTGCGGGCACCACAGCCAACACGGGTGCGGTTGGTTTGTGGTAAAACAGCCGGGGGGAGGATGTTTGGTTGGCTGCGGGACAGCCGGGGGAGGGATGTTTGGTTGGTTTTGCAACACCGAAATGGGTGCGTTTGGTTTATTCGAAATAAGCACCCAACGGGTGCGTTGGTTCGGCAGTTAACACCCGAACCCAGGGCGTTTGATAATCAACACGAAAAGGGTGCGTTTGATTTTGCACCACAAAAGTAATTCGATTATTTCGTTTAATTTTATCGAGTTAATTATATGTGATGAAATCCAGTGAAACTTGCGGCGTCTAAGTATAAAATGTATAAATATTAAAACGGGATTTATATTAATCTATAAGCAATATTAGATGAGTTTTTGAGCTAAAAACGGACTTTGGCGCGTTTTTGTAACGGGTCATTTTGACCAAAAAACAGAACTTGGGATTCGGGATTCGAGATTTTGAAAAGTCAAATTTTGGTTTACAAAATATAACAAATTATATTTTTACGGACGTTTTGATATAAAACGGGACTTTTAACTCCCAATAACGAAGAAACTGGGGTGAAATCGGAATATACACTTTAGTAGAAAAATAGGTTATTTTTAATATATATTAAATCTGACAGATTTATTAATTAAAGGATTTGAGCACTTTCGAGTCCGTTTCGGCCTTCCGGCGAAACACGAAAGTTGTTCGTAATGACGTTTTACTTTGCCGCGAGGCTTGTCGGTTTTAAAATTGAGATATAGCGGGTCAAAACTAAAGGTCAACGTAAAAGTCAACGGATATTTTAATTAATATTAATACCTTATGAGTACGATTTTGAGTGATAAAATAAGGTCGGTTAATATATTATTTCAATTAATTATTTTTAAGACCATTGTTCGGTTCTAAAAACGGAGAGTCTAAAAATAGTAACTTTCTGTAAATATTAGAGACAAGTTATGATTGGACGGAAAACAATATACATACATATAATATACTAAGGGTTAAGGTTTAAAGACGCGCAAGTGGATTTCTCATCACATGTATGTATGTATGTAAGCATATAAAAATATGTATGATTTCGTCGTTACGATGTACGCATCGTTGATCGTACTTAATACGTGTTATAATCGAGCGACATAATTATAGGTCGTGGTCGAGATCGTTGCAGATTCGGTTGTGATTTATTTGGATTATTTGATCATGGTCTTTGATCAAGGTGAGTTTCATAGCCCCACGTTTTACATGTTTTACATATATTTTTGGGGTGAGAACATGCTTGTTACAAATTCAATTACGTGTTTGATTTAAACTCGCTACGTGCTCATTTACAACTCGTTTGCATACATGTTTACAAACGCACTTACTTGGTTGATTTCCATACTCATTCTCACATCTTGCGAAGAGATACAATACTTGGTTGAGTTTTTTTTGGACGTAAACACATACTATATTTTATGATTACGGATTAGCTCAGGTTGTATTTTACAAAGTAATTCTATTACAAGGCTAGGTGCCAAGTGAGGGAAACATCCTGTAGGCACACGTAAGTAATTCAATGCTGAGGGTGTCCAGGTGGGGTGGGCAATGCCCGTTGTAGGCACACTAAGGTAATTCATGCGAGGGTGTCCAGGTGGGGCAAACCGGTGGTAGGCACACGTAAAATAATTGCAATTTCTGAGGGTGTCCAGGTGGGGACAGTCGTTTAAGCACAATGGCTACTTAATTCGTACGCATCAGTATTCATGAGCTTAAGAGGTAATCTAATGCATACTTTTATACTCACATAGAATTTAGCGTGTATGCCCTAAGTAAAGTGGCACATACAACTTGAAGGACATTTGATGTGACATGTAAAATGGTCAAAGCATTCTTTTATAAGCTCTTGGGATAAGATTGGATTACTTTTGGTGACATTAAATTGATCATGGAGCATTCTTTATAAATTCTTTGGAAAAGATTGATACCTTTGGTGACATAAAACAAGGGTTTCGTGCATTCTTTTTATAAATCCTCGGTATTTTTATACATGTACTGCGTGAGGACACAGTGGACAAATAACATTTATTAGAAACTTACATTTATATTTTAAACTAACCTATGATCTCACCAACTTTATGTTGACCGTTTTAAGCAATTGTTTTTCTCAGGTATATAGATCCTTGGCTACATAAGCATTGGAGACTATACATTCAAGTTTTGTTCCATGGTGATAGCAACTTATGGGACAAATGTTATAACAATTTTCAGAGGTAATCAACGAATTATTTTTTAAAAACGACACATTTTTAGTGATTAGGTCGTTCTCTTGTATCTAACGCTGGTATTATGAAGTTAGGACCTCCCGGACATACTTGCCGCGCTGCGACACCATTTTTTGGTGGGTGTTACAGATTGGGTATTCAGAGCACTGGTTATAGAGAACTATGTTGCATATTTTACCCTAGACTATACCGTTTCTCAAAACAACATTTTCAAAGTGCATACACGCTACTTGCTTATGTGCTTACATTACGTGCTGCATTAAGTGCTTACATGTCATACATATATATGATATATATATGCTTGCGTACTCTGAGTATATCATGCGGTTATTTATATAAGAGTTATTTATATGAATACCAGAACACCTCTTAAGGCATTGTGAGATGCACAATGGCCTCATTTTATTTTATTTAGGCATTGTGAGTTGCACAATGGCCTTATTTTTTTAAGACATTGTGGGTCGCACAGTGGTCTCATTCTACTCGTCAGACATTGTGAATTACACAATGGTCTCACTTCGTTCTCAGGCTTCGTAAGTTAATCAATGGTATTTAAGAATATTATTTTCTTCATAGTTATATACAACATCGTATTGCACGAAGATCGTCATAATTTTTTTGTTTACATGGAATTATGTATCAATTTAAGGATTACAAGTCTTGTATGGGCGGGACTTGTAATACGAGGATTGATATGATAATTGCTATGTTAACAAAGCCCGTCACAGTTCTGTTTACATGGAATTATGTGTGGATTCAAGTATTACAAGTCTTGTATGGGCGGGACTTGTAATAGGAGGATTGATACGATAATTGCTATGTCGACTCGTTCACGATTTTGAACACTATGTGATTTCCCTGATAGTTTTACTCCCCGTCTCCGAAGACGAGTTTGGAACACTCGTCCCATACTCATTAGAGCACATGCATCGTCATGTCATCCATCACCTTGAAGGTTATGTGAGTACGCGTATTACATCGGGAATTATTAAGTAGGATGATTTATAATCTCTTTATTTGAAAGGATTGGGACGCCTCTTCAGTTAAATAAAGAAATTGTAAATCCCCGAACCATAAGTTTATCATTTCTTACTTACATAAATTAGGACGCTCCTTTATGTAAGTAATGAATTATAAATGAGTGGGCTTAATGGTATCCAATGTGACACGAGTATGAACTCGAACACGATAACCACCGGAATTCGTCGAGAGGACTTAAAAACATAATGGTGTCATACCACTCAGCGAAAATCTCAAGGCCTCATTTGAACTACGCGATCTCTTCCTGAAGTTATTAATTTTGCCGTTACGAATCCTTACAATCACGAACTGTTTGCGTAGCTAACAGACTTATTGCACTCTTGAGCTAACGGACTTAGTTCAATCTCGAACTAGCAAACTAGGTACAATATTCTATCACCGTCTGTTACAGTTATTGTCGTTATGGTTGTTGTTGTTGGGTCCTGGAGTAGTCCCAGATTGTACGAACTTTATCAACTAGGTGATGAGACCCAACCTAAACAAGATAAGCATATGTCGATATAGTATTCAGTTGAATTATTCATTGCAGACCAATAGTACACCAATTTAAGCCATGATACTATTTAGTACTGCCAAGTAAGTTGGATACTTACCTCCTTTAGCCTCGTCCGTTATTAATCATCGAACATTACAGATAGCAGAAACGAGACTCTGCCTTAAGACATTTATAACCTTATATAGACATACCCACGCGACTACACTTTCTCCTTTGATGTGTTCACTAATAAGAGGTTTTCTTCATAAAGCATTTATACCAACCATAAATCTTGTAATGATATTTCCCTAAGATACCTATTCTAATGGATTAGATATCCTGGTCAACCTAGCCGAAATTTATGTATATTAAGAAGTGTCGAAGCATCCGATATTGCTGAATAAAGTTATCAGCGTCATGTTCAACTGGTTTAGTAAATCTTAAGTCTTTTTCTTAGTCACACTAAGCGGTTAACACAAATTTAATCTCGGGACGAGATTTCTTTAAGGGGTAGGTACTGTAACATCCGGCAATTTTTGAAATTTTAAAGGACTATTTTAATCTTTGACTTTTCGAGTCTGACTTGACTTTTTGACTTTTGGTCTTTTATTTTCACATAAAAGCGATTACCGCGTAACCGGTAATTTTTCGGAACATATTTAAAGGAGATATATGTTATTCCTAGGTTGATTTATCAAAAACGAGCAGCTAAATCACGTTTTCATTATTCGGACTCTAAAGCAATTTGATGTAAAACGACATTCCTGACAACTTTTTAGTTTTGACCGAGACCCGAAAACAGTCAGAAGGTGACTGAAATGCCCTTGCAAGATTTTAGAAACACAAAAATAATTAACAGATATTTTATAAATGTTATAAAAATATTTATGAAATACTATCAAATGAATACTCATTTTTGTTGGAAAAATGATTTGGAAAACAATGGCGCAAGTTTCGTGATTTGAATCGTCCGATAAGTGGCTCAAACGAGTCCCGAACCAATATTTTATAAAAAATTTTCAAAAATTACACATTTGGTCCCTATAGAAATAATTACTCAACTAACCCTAAACTATCATCCACTTGTCACTCTTCTAAATAATTTTTTATATATATAAAAAGTTTATACATTTTTTCATTGGATAAAAACAAAAACACACACCTCCACTCATTCTCTCCCAAATATTTTTCGGCGCCACCACCTTCGGCGACCGGAAAACTTTTCCGGTGACTTTTTCGGCGAACTCCAAAAATGTTCCCCTTCACCCGATCTATTCGATCCCCTATGCCACTCACGCCTCCACCACCCACCACCGTCGCTGCCATCATCAACCGCCACCACCACTCAACCGCCGCCATCACCATCATCACAGCCGCCACGAGCGTGGCTGCCACCACCCCCACGCCATCATCACCATCTCCAAACGATGTTATCATCATCATCATCAACACCACAGCCGCACCACATCTACCCCACCACCATCGTCACAACCACATCATCTACACCACCACCATCGTTACAACAACGACCCACAAGGGTGCGTTGGTTTAGCAGCAGCACCACCAAAATGGTGCGTTTGGTTTTGATAAAAACCACCGACAGGGTATGTTTGGTGTTGTCCTCAAACCAACCGGGTGCGTTAGGTTTGGGTCTCAAACCCACCAGGTGTGTTGGGTTTCGGGTCAGTCACAGCCGGGGTGCGTTGGCTTGAGTCTCGATCACCCAACATGGTGCGTGTGGTTTGTCATAACACCAACGGGTGCGTTTGGTATTGTAACAGCAACCACAGGGGTGTCGGGTTGGTGGTAAGCACCAAAGGGTGCGTCGGGTTGTGGGTTAACAGCCGCGGGGGCGTCAGGTTCGGTTGAAACGAAAGGGTGCGTTGGGTTTGACCGGAGCACCAAGGGTCCGTGTGGTTTTGTGTTTCACAGCCACACCAAAAGGTGGGGTTGGTTTGTGGTAAAACAACCCCGAAAGGGTGCGTTGGGTGTTATGGCAGCAGGGGGGCTGCGTTTGGTTTCGTGGTTTATCACCACACGGGGTGCGTTTGGCTGTGACAGTCACCGCAGAGGGGTGTTTGGTTGTGTTTTGCACCAACCATTGTTAAACAGCCACTTAGGGTGCGTTTGGTTGTTATTAAAACCACATAAGGGGGTGTTTGGTTAGGCAGTTAACCAAACAGGGGTGTTTGGTTTGCTGGATAACACCGTAAGGGTGTGTTTGGGTGAGCAGATCAACCATAAGGGTGTGTTTGGTTTAGCAGAATCGACATAGGGGTGTGTTTGGGTTAACAACAAGGCTGTAAGGGTGCGTTTGGGACAACAGAAATCGAATAAGGGAGCGTTTGGTTTAGCGAAACAACGAGGGTTCGTTTGGTTTATACACTTGACTAATAAATATAACACGAGACTTTATAAATTATAAATCGGAACAAAAATGGTGGTTAATGGTTAAATAAATATGGTAGTTATTAATTTGTTTAGTTATAAATATATATAAATATATATTTAAAACACGTAGATATTTTGCAACGCGCGGTTTGTTGAAAAATGGAAAAGAAAACATTAGGTTTTATAAATATGGGGAAACGTTATATAACCGGAAATGTCATGGCGAAATTTATGTAAATTTTTATATTTAGTAATCTTTTACTAAAGCTTCTATTACTTTAGAAACCGATAAAAGGAACTAAATTATATTTTAAAGATATAATAATTTGTATTATACAATAACCGGATAAACGAACGAAAACTATACTTTTACAATGAGATAACTATTTTAGACACGACCCGTCGAGGAAACGAAATAATAAGTCGACAACGGTTAATTTATAAAATAGTTTATTATTTTTTTAAATTCTGAATAGAATGTAAAATCATAATTGTGTAAAAGCATTTTACGCGGCACATTAACCTTCGGATTGTTGTATTTGTTAAATAAACGCACGGTTATGAGTTTATATAGGGTTTATTTTTATTATGTAATATATAAAGAATATATTGCATAAATTTGCGTTCACTTTCAATTTTAAGTATTAACCATCACCAAAACTATTACAACTTTAAAAACTAAATATTTATCAACGTGTCGCGTTGACATAGCCATTCATCGGGAAACCAAATTCATTATCCTAGGCTAGTAGGACTTAGCAGATAAGTTAAGCTGCAACTACTTGATCGAGCCGCTTCGTCCTCCGTTTGTGTTATGCATATTAGATGCCTATCTGTCAATCGTTCTTCATCATCAAGGTGAGTTTCATAACCTCGCTTTTCAATATTTTGAATGCTCTATAACCCGCAAGGGGGATACATGCTTGTCTATAAACTCTTATACTTAATCGGTTATCTTATAACAACGTGATTGTTTTTAAAGGATATTGTGAGTTTATAGCCCCATGTTTTACTGGTTTTACATATATTTTTGGGGTGAGAACATGCTTGTTTGCAAATGCATTTACATGGTTGATTACAAATTGGTTTACATACTCATTTACATAGCTCGCTATGAGATACATTACTTGACTTTATTTTTTGGTCACGAATGCATATATTATACCTTTTGGAAAAAAAAGGTATTAGGATTAGGCTTAAGCGTGATTGAAATGTATGATAAAAAGCTGGTACTGCCCGGGGTGTTCTTGGAGGGACACCCGGGCGTAAGTGATTAAATAATTTTTACTTTACTGCCCGGGTGTTCTTGGAGGGGACACCGGTAACGGGAGTATATATTCTTTAAATCACTGCCCGGGTGTTCTTGGAGGGGACACCTGTGATGGGTATATATAAGTCTACGTCACAGCTTCATGAATTGTAAATCACTTGGAGGGTGAGCGCGAATGTTATAAAATGATATTATTTTGGGGTTTGTGATCCCGTTCGGTCTGATTAAGCTTTAACTGAGAAACGAACGTTATAGCATGTTGTCCACGTGAATGTTATAAAATAGATCTATTCGGGATTGACAATCCCCGTTCGGGTGATTAGCTATCACTGGGCAAACGAACGTTATAACATGTCGGATTACGATTGGTTGGGTATACAAGGCCGCAACACATATATCGGTTTCATGAACTTAGAGTAATTGTAATCATGGTTTTACACTCACATGGATATTTAATGTGCCTTGAATAAAGTGGCAACACATACTTGAAACATTTTGGTGATATATATATAAATATCATGGCATTGCTCATTGAACAATTGGCTGGTAAAAATCGTTTTCATCGTACATTTTTTGTGACTATTTGGGGATTTTATATGTCATGCATACTTTACAATATTTGATTTCTAAAAATATACATACATTTTGGAAGGACATTTAAGAATTTTAAATGGTCATACACACTTGACAGAACTTTGGTTCATCATTTATACTTAAACAAATCTATGAACTCACCAACTTTATATTGACCCTTTTAAACATGTTTTTTCTCAGGTGAATTAGATGCTTGGATTATCTGATGTGCATTGGAGTCTATATAATTAAAGTTTTTATTGGTGATTGCCAATTATTGGGACAAATGTTATATCAATTTCAAGGAAATCAACAAGATTATTTTTCCAACGACACATTTAGAGGTCGTTCTCTTGTATTCTAGCGCTGTGTATTATGAAGTAACGCCCCCGGACACATTTCGTTGCGACACGCATTTTTTTGGAGGGTGTTACAGATTGGAATCAGTAGACATGGGTTATTAGAAGAACTAGGTTGCATATTTTACCCTAGACTATAACCGTTTTCACAAACATTGCATCACATCAAACATTTTCAAAGTGCATACACGCTACTTGCTTATGTGCTTACATTACGTGCTGCATTAAGTGCTTACATGTCATACATATATATGATATATATATGCTTGCGTACTCTGAGTATATCATGCGGTTATTTATATAAGAGTTATTTATATGAATACCAGAACACCTCTTAAGGCATTGTGAGATGCACAATGGCCTCATTTTATTTTATTTAGGCATTGTGAGTTGCACAATGGCCTTATTTTTTTAAGACATTGTGGGTCGCACAGTGGTCTCATTCTACTCGTCAGACATTGTGAATTACACAATGGTCTCACTTCGTTCTCAGGCTTCGTAAGTTAATCAATGGTATTTAAGAATATTATTTTCTTCATAGTTATATACAACATCGTATTGCACGAAGATCGTCATAATTTTTTTTGTTTACATGGAATTATGTATCAATTTAAGGATTACAAGTCTTGTATGGGCGGGACTTGTAATACGAGGATTGATATGATAATTGCTATGTTAACAAAGCCCGTCACAGTTCTGTTTACATGGAATTATGTGTGGATTCAAGTATTACAAGTCTTGTATGGGCGGGACTTGTAATAGGAGGATTGATACGATAATTGCTATGTCGACTCGTTTACGATTTTGAACACTATGTGATTTCCCTGATAGTTTTACTCCCCGTCTTCGAAGACGAGTTTGGAACACTCGTCCCATACTCATTAGAGCACATGCATCGTCATGTCATCCATCACCTTGAAGGTTATGTGAGTACACGTATTACATCGGGAATTATTAAGTAGGATGATTTATAATCTATTTATGTTGGAATGATTGGGACGCCCTCTTCAGTTTAAATAAAGTAAATGTAAATCCCCGAACTATAAGTTTATCATTCATACTTACATAAATAGGAGCTCCTTTATGTAAAGTAATGGATTTTTAAATGAGTGGGCTTAATGGTATCCAATGTGACATGAGTATGAACTAGAACACGATAAAACCACCGGAAATTCTGTCAAGAGGACTTAATAAATAACCACAATGGTGTTCATACCATCAGCAAAAATCTAATAGGCCTCATTTGAACCAGTGTATATCTTCCTGAAGTTATTATTTTTGTTGGTACGAATTCCTTTACAAATCACGAACTGTTTGAGGAGTAACAGGACTTATTTACTGCTCTTTGAGCTAAAGACTTGTTCAATCTCGAACTAGCAAACTAGGTACAATATTCCATCACCGTCTGTTACGGTTATTGTCGTTATGGTTGCTGTTGTTAGGTCCTGGAGTTGTGTCCCAGATTGTACAAACTTTATCAACTAAGTGATGAAACCCAAACAAGATAAGCATATGTCGATATAGTATTCAGTTGAATTATTCATTGCAGACCAATAGTACGCCGATTTAAGTCATGATACTATTTAGTACTGCCAAGTAAGTTGGATACTTACATCCTTTAGCCTCATCCGTTATTAATCATCGAACATTACAGATAGCAGAAACGAGACTCTGCCTTAAGACATTTATAACTTTATATAGGACTTACCCACGCGACTACACACTTTCTCCTTCACTTGTGTTCACTATTTAAGAATGGTTTTCTTCATAAAGCGCTTTATTACCAAACCATAAATCTTGTAATGATATTTCCCTAAGATACCTATTCAAATGGATTAGATATCCTGGTCAACCTAGCCGAAATTTATGTATATTAAGAAGTGTCGAAGCATCCGATATTGCTGAATAAAGTTATTAGCGTCATGTTCAACTGGTTTAGTAAATCTTAAGTCTTTTTCTTAGTCACACTAAGCTGTTGACACAAATTTAATCTCAGGACGAGATTTCTTTAAGGGGTAAGTACTGTAACAACTGAGAATTTTTGAAATTTTAAAGGACTATTTTAACCTTTGATTTTTCAGGTCCGATTTGACTTTTTGACTTTTGGTCTTTTATTGTCACATAAAAATGATTACCGCATAACTGGTAAAATTTTCGGAACATATTTCAATAATAAATCGTATTTATATTACACACCTCGAGTACAAAGTTATTTTTAACTTATTTGATTCGAAAACGAAATAGGATTATATATTAAATTCGTAGTTGATTTATCAAAACGAACCACTAATCTCGTTTTCCGATTTAAGACCTTTAAAGCAATTTGATGTAAAACGATATTTCAGACAACTTTTTAGTTTTACCCGAGACTTGAAAACAAGCAGAAGAGGGCTAAAACAACCTCGCAAAGTTTTGAAAACTGCACACAACGGGTACCGACACACAAAAATAATTAAATTTATTTTTAATTATCACTATTTATTTAATAAAAATATTAAATAAAATCATTTAATATTTTAATTATTTAAGCGTTGTTGATATCTGCGAAATCGAGTTAAACTCAATTTTATTTTTTACCGGAGTCAACAAAATAAAGTAACAAATATTTTTATAAATGTTATAAAAATATTCATGAAATATTATCAAGTAAATACTCATTTTTATCAGAAAAATGATTTGGAAAACAATGGCGCAAGTTTCGTATTTTGAATCGGTCCGATATAGTGGACTCAACGAGTCTGAACATATTTTATAAAAGTTTTCAAAAATTGAACCATTTCGGTCCCTGTAGAAATAATTTAACTCAACTAAACCTTATAATTTCATCCACTTATAACTTTTCTAAATAAATTTTTTTATTATATATAAAAAGTTTATACTTTTTTTTTATTGGAATTAAAAAAAAAACACACAACCTCCACTCCTTCCTCTCCCATGTTATTTTTCGGCGCCACCTCCTCCGGCCACCAGGAAAACTTTTTCGGTGACTCTTTCGGTCGAACTACAAATTGTTCCCCTACACCTCCGATCTTTCGATCCCCTATGACACTCGTATCCACCGCGCCTCCACCACCCACCACGTCGCTTGCCATTCAATCAACCGCCGCCATAACTCTTCCAAGCCGAAGAGCGTGGCCTGCCCCACCCCCCGTCTTCATTCACCATCTAAAATATGTTTTCATCTCATCATCAACAAATATGATCGCACCACATCCACCCCCTCACCATCGTCATCAACCATCCCTATCTACACCACCACAACCGTTAGCAACAACCGACCCTCAAGGTGGTTGGTGTATTAGGAAGAGACACCACAAAAGTGGTGAGTTTGGTTTTGATTAAAAAACCACCGACTAGGTAATTTTTGGTGTTGTGTCCTCAAACCAAAAGGGGTTGCGTTGGGTTTAGGTCTCTATAACCCACCTGGTGTGTTGGGTTTCGGGTCAAAGTCTAAAGCAGGTGTGAGTTGGTTGAGTATCGATCACCATTCTGGGGTTTTGGTGTGGTTTGGTATTTAACACCAAATGTGTTGCGTTTTGGTATGTTCAGCCCCAAAAGGGGTGCGTTTTGGGTTTAATAAAAACCCATTAGGGCTGTGTTTGGTTTCATTTAAACCTTACCTCCAAGAGGCGGTGCGATTTTCGGTATTGTAACAACAACACAAGGGGTCGGGTTGGTGTATGGCACCCAAAGGGGCGTCGGCTTGTAGGTTAAATCAGCAGCCGGGGGTCAGGTTGGTTGAAACGATAAGGGTGAACATTGTGTTGGGTTTGACCGGAGCACCAAGGGTGCGTGTGGTTTTGTGTTTCACAGCCACCCCAAAGGGTGCGGTTGGTTTGTGGTAAAACAACCCCAAAAGGGTGCGTTGGGTGTTATGGCAGCAGGGGGGCTGCGTTTGGTTTCGTGGTTTAGACCAAGGGGCGTGCGTTTGGCTTTTTGACAGCCACGTAGGGTGTTGTTTGTTGTGTTTGCACGACCATTGTTAAAAAAACAGCCACTTAGGGTGCGTTTAGTGTTATTAAAACCACATAAGGGGGTGTTTGGTTAGGCAGTTAACCAAACAGGGGTGTTTGGTTTGCTGGGTAACTCCGTAAGGGTGCGTTTGGGTGAGCAGATTAACCATAAGGGTGTGTTTTGTTTAGCAGAATCGACATAGGGGTGTGTTTGGGTTAACAACAAGGCTGTAAGGGTGTGTTTGGGACAGCAGAAATCGAATACGGGAGCGTTTGGCTTAGCGAAACAACGAGGGTTCGTTTGGTTTATACACTGACAAATACACAATAACACTAGACTGTTATAAATTATAATTCAGAAAAAACTGGTGGTTAAATGGTTAAATAAATATGATATATATTATTTTGTTTAGTTTTAATATTTATAAATATATTATTAAAGACCGTAGATATTTTGGCAACGCGCAGGGGTTTGTTGAAAATGGAAAAGAAAAAATTAGGATTTTTTAAATATAGGGCGGAAACGTTATATAACCAGGAAGGTCATGACGAGATTTATATAACTCTTATATTTAGTAATGTTTTATAAAGCCTCTATTATTTTAGAAAGATAAAGGGACTAAGTTATATTTTCAATGATATATTAATTTGTATTTACGATACCTGAAAACGACCGAAATCTATACTTCTACATGGAGACAACAATTTTAGTATGAATCCGTTAATATAGACGAGCACTAAGGTTAATTTATAAAATATTATTTTATAAATTCCTGACTAGAATGTAAAATCATAACTTTTGTAAAAGCATTATAAACGTCACATTAACCTTCGGATTGTTTATATTTGTTATATAACGCACGGTATGAGTTATATACGGGTTTAATTTTCATATGTAATATATAAAGAATATATTGCATATTTTGCGATCACTTTTCAATTTGTTTATTTAACCAACCACCAAACTATTACAACTTTGAAAACTAAATCTTTATTAACGTGTCGCGTTGACATAGCCATTTATCGAGAAACCCAAATTCATTATCCTAGGCTAGTAGGACTTAGCATATAAGTTAAGCTGCAACTACTTGATCGAGCCGCTTCGTCCACCGTTTGTGTTGTGCATATTAGATGCCCATCTGTCAATCGTTCTACAGCATCAAGGTGAGTTTCATAACCTCGCTTTTAAATATTTTGAATGCTCTATAAACCCGCGAGGGGGATACATGCTTGTCTAAAAACTCTTTTACTTACTCGGTTATCTTATAACAAGGTGATTGTTTTTAAAGGACATTGTGAGTTTATAGCCCCATGTTTTACTGGTTTTACATATATTTTTGGGGTGAGAACATGCTTGTTTACAAATGCATTTACATGATTGATTACAAATTGGTTTACATACTCATTTACATAGCTCGCTATGTGATACATTACTTGACTTCATTTTTTGGTCACGAATGCATATTTACCTTTTGAAAAAGGATTACGGATTAGCTTAAGCGGATTGAACTGATGACAAAAGCGGTACTGCCCGGGTGTTCTTGGAGGGGACACCAGTAACGGGAGTATATATTTTTACTTTACTGCCCGGGTGTTCTTGGAGCGGACACCGATAACGGGAGTATATATTCTTTAAATCACTGCCCGGGTGTTCTTGGAGGGGACACCTGTGATGGGTATATATAAGTCTACGTCACAGCTTCATGAACTATAAATCACTTGGAGGGTGAGCGCGAATGTTATAAATCAGATCTATTTGGGTGTGATCCCCGTTCGGGTGATTAGCTATCAATGGGCAAACGAACGATATAACATGTTGTCTACGCGAATGTTATAAAATAGATCTATTCGGGATTGACAATCCCCGTTCGGGTGATTAGTTATCACTGGGCAACGAACGTTATAACATGTCGGATTACGATTGGTTAGGCCTACAGGGCCCACAACACTTACATATGAACTCTTATTTTTATATTAGTGCATCGGTTTCATAAACTTAGAGTATTTGATAATTCATTGTTTTATACTCACATGGATATTTATTGTGCCTTGAATAATAGTTGGCAATTCATAATTGAAACATGTTTGTGTGATATATATATTAAAATCATACATGCTTTTGATCAATTGCGGATACAACGTTGATACGTACATTTTTTGTGACTATTTGTGGCTTTAAATGGTCATGCTATACTTTTACAACTATTTGATTTCTAAAAATCATACATACATTTTGGAAGGACATTTAAGGATTTTAAATGGTCATACACACTTGACAGAACTTTGGTTCAGCATTTATACTTAAATGTTAGGATTAAGAAAAAGACTCGGTCACCCCATGCTTTCTTATATTTAGCATAGCTCAGAGTTTTTATTAGTAATCGTATGATTTATGGTGTGGGCTGGGTCTTTACCCACTGTAAGCCCACACCATAGCCCGTTTTATGGGGCATTTTTGTAAGAACTATTTAAACCCTCTCCACACATGGAGAGGGTGTTGGAAAAATCATTTGACACACACTTCTAAGTGTGTTTTTCTCTAGTTTTCTCTCCATCCATCTCTCTCTCTCTCTAACTTTCTCTCTCTAAACATGATTACTTCCATCTTTGAGCTACCTAGACCACCGGATCTATAATTCTTTGAGTCTAACAATTGGTATCAGAGCCTAGGTTCAATCTTGGGTCGGTTACATTTTGCGTCCGGTTGGTCTCGTGTCTCACTGGTACTGTTCATTTTCACATCCCGGTTACTGTTCATATCACAGTGCTGTTCATGTACTGTACACGAGATTACTGTTCATCGTGTTTTCTTTTTGTGAAAAAGTCATGGAAATGGTTGTGTGTTGTTA